>RJWT010010729.1:0-23929 GCA_004365215.1 Cuniculus paca | reverse complement strand
AGGGCACAGATGGAGAGTCTTTTGCCTCTGATCCTGCAAGCCTACCTACTAAATCCCATTGCATAATTAGATATACATTTTCTATGTTCCTCTCAAGAATCCTAATACAATCACAAAGACCTACAGAAGATGTGTTAATGTTCAGTTCTGTATCTAAGCAATCTTGTAACCCACTAATGGATTTTGTGAAAGAGAAGGGTAAGTGGAGAAGGAATTGCCATTTTGGGTTCTATCATGGTTGGTTATGCTACAGGTATATAAGTGGTGATTTGATTTATGTATTTTTTAATCCTTACAAGAACAGACTCTTCTGTAATGATTTACCATTATGTGCTAGCAGAATGTCAATGCTAAGACATTCCATAAGCTCTTACTGAATGACTGAAAGAATGAAATACACAATGTCTTTCATCTTCAATTATCTGATATTAATTTTTCACAAATCACAACATCATAATTCAGGAAATTTTACACATACATATAAACATGAATCACCAAAGTTCTTGTTAAAATTTAGCAAGTTGAAGATTCATCAATTCTAAGAACTCCAGATAGGGCTTCTGTTGGTAACCAATAGAATACCCTTCAAGTAGCCTTGTACTCAACCTGTGATGTAAAGATGTATGATCTCAGCATCTTACCTCTTCTATCTGGTCATCTCATAATTGGCTGCCCATTAAATTTATCTGAGAATTTTTCTACACTTCCTGGGTGCAGTTACTAGAGATTTGGAAAGAGTTGATCTGGAATAGGAGTAAGCCTTAGGAGTCTAAAAGGGCTCCCTTTACAAGCCTAATGCACAGTCATAGCTGAGATTCACTGTGCTGTATGAAGGGCCACCTCTGGATTGCTGGGAGTTAAATCCTACCACCTTGCCTTCTCCCATCGCTTCTCCTGTCCCTGCCAGCCCCTACATACTTTGCTCATTATCCTGACTCCTGCACAGATGGTGCTTGTGGCTATGCAGATGACTTCTATCACCATCAGGCTGCTCATTGCTGGAGGAAGCAGCAAATAAATCACCTGTGCAGGTGTAATGGGCAAAGGAGGATTGATGCTCAGAGGCATTTCCCCTTTTGTGATATATTCTGTCAAAATCAAAATCCCTATGACTGACTTACAAGAAACTGTACTCTGTCACGTTAATGTGAAAGAGAACTAATAACACCTACATATATTTGCCTTTCTTCTTTTTTAAAACTATCCAGATGTTCAGAAGCTCAGCATTTAATATTCCTCACATTTGACCTTGCGGACCTCTGCCATCTGCTACACAGGGTGTTTCAGCAAGCTAATGTGAAGAGCCCAAATGATAACAAATTAACTGGTTGTGACACATTTTGATGATCTCAATTCAAGGTAAGAATTTCAATGCCATTAATTAGTTAAACAAGAGCTCTCATAGGTGTTCAACATGTCCTGATGGCATAAACTTTTCATGACTTTGCAAAGACAGAGCTGCATCCCAGTACAGCCTATGGGTCATCTTCATTATACCCATCATCCTCACCAGTAGCACAGCTGGCCTGCTCTAATTGAGATGCGTAACAGAATTTCACCTTGAAAGATTTAAGACATTTCCTAAAATACACTCTATCAGTGTGATTAAAAGGAAATATCTAAGTGTAGGTTAACTAGCTTAATCAATCAATAAAAAATGTAGATAATTTCACGTTTGGAAATAAAATGGAAACAATTTGAGGGTTTGTTCTTATTCGGGCACAGCACCCACGTAGTACAAAAAGTATCCTTAATTTGCTGAGTCTCTTTGCAAAAAACAAATATACTATAAGCTTTACATGATGTGGGAGACCGCAGAAACGAAGACCCAAAGAATTAGGGAGATCTGTGTGTTTTTATGGGCAACTATGTACAGATGTGATAGCAGAACAAAAATATTATAATTAACATTAACACATGGGGAAGCTTAGCAAGGCATGTTTGTTTGTATTTTTTTCTGCATCTCCGGATTAGAGTTCTTCCTTCTGTGTATGTCAGGACACTTTTCTCAAGAAGTTCTTCACGGCAGAAGGAAAAGAGAAGGTGCTACTCTGCCTTTCCTAGGTTTCTGGACTGCACTAAGGTGGCGGGGAAGAAACAAAAGAGAATTTTAATTTTTGTGGCCTGGGAGAAGGTGATCAGAGAAGTTCAAATAATCTGTCTTCCTTCTGCTGCTCTCTGGATTTCTTCTTCTTAAAATATTCACTGAACAACAATGCCATATTCTGTGGTAGATTGCTTGAACCTTGACAAATACAAGTTTATGCTATCTTTTGCTCAAATCCACCCTTGAAAAAATTAGAGAAGTTATAGGTTCACATCACAATGGGTAGAAGATGCAGGATTTTCTCATATCTCCTTGCATGCATAACCTCTTCTTTTATCAATTTCTGTCTTTAGAGTGAAAATGGTCCAATTATTACAGCTGAGGAACCCACAAAAATCTTCATTATCTCTCAACTTTAGCCTGAGAGTTCATTCTTAGTGTTGTACATTGTACAGGTTAGGAAACAATTATAATATTAAAATCAGCCAATATAGTTTCATATCATTTCACTACCTAAAAATCCTTTGGGCCATCTCTTTGTCCCTCACTCTATGTCAATTAATATTCAATCTTTTCACCGTCTTCACTTTTCCTTCTCCAGATTCTCATATACTGGGAGTCACATCATGTAACGCCTTCCCAGACTGGCTTCTTTCATTTGGTATTACGCATTTAAGTTTCCTCCATGGATTTTCATGGTTTGACAGCTCATCTCTTCTAGTGCTGAGTAGTCCAAAATAGTCTATGTGTGCCACGGTTTATTTTTCCATTTAACTCTTGAAGGACATCTTCGTTGCTTCTAAGTGCTGGTAATTGTGAAGTCTCCACATGAAGAGAAATAAGTTTTTGCATTTTAGGGGCCAATCAAAGAATGCAATTGCTGAATCACATGACAGAAATATGTGTGATTCTGTAAGAAACCAGCGAACTATTTTCCAAAGCAGCTGTGCAATTTTAGAATGCCACTGGGAATGAATGAGAATTCCTGTGTTCTGCACCCTCTCCAATACACAGTGCAATTAGCTTTCTAGATTTTGTCCATTTTAATAGTTGTATAGCAATAAATCATTTTGTGTTTTCCTTATAACACTTAATATGGTATACACATTGCACCATAGTATGGTATATATGGTATATATGCATTTTATATACTTATTGGCCAATAGTATATCATATTTAGAGAGATATATGTTAAAGTTTTAATCTATTTTCAAAACTAGTTGTTTTTATTTGTTGTTTTAAGAGGACTTCATGTATTTTATTTATTTATTTATTTATTTATTTACTTTGGGATAGGGTTCACGATGCAGTTCAGGCTGGTCTTGAACTTATTTTGTGGCATAGGCTGGCCATGAACTTGCAGAGATTCTCCTGCTTCAGCCTCCTGAGTGCTGGGATTCCAGGCGTGTGCCACAACCCAGGGCACTCGTGCGTTTTAGATAGCAGTCTTTTCTCATATATATCTATTTTAAACATTGTTGTCCATCTATGCTTGTCTTTTCATTCTCTGTGTCTTTGTAAAGCACACGTGTTCTATTTTAATGAAGCTGATTTTATGTATTAGTTTTCTCATGGATTATGCCTTTGACATATCTAAAAAGTCATCCCAAAATTGAAAGTTGCATAAGTTTTCTCCTGTTATCTTCTAGAAGTCTTATATTTTTTCATTATACATCATTTAAGTCTGCATTCATTTTGAGTTAATTTTTTTGCAAAGGACATAATTTCTGTATCTCCACTTATTCTTTGTTTCTTTTTTCCTTTCTTTCTTTTTTCTTTTTTTGACATGTAGATATCCAGTTGTTTGTGGGAGGCTTAAATTACCTATTTGCTATTTTCCCCTCTACCCTAATTTTTCATTTTGTATAAACAGAGAACTCACTAGGTTTATTAGTTTTCTCTGTGACCAGAATACAGGTTTCCAAATACAGGAATCCTAAGTCTCTTATTCCTAACCCTTGTATCCAACTTGAAGACAAGTAAAATTCCAATTAATCAACAGTTACCTTTTGTAAGTCTACCAAGCCATGGTGATAGATAGCTCCATTTTCAGGGCATATCATCCTGGGTGATTCATTAGACCAAAAATGGTCTGGCTCAGCCTCACCATGAGTTACAAGAGATGAGCTTTCTTCACTACTTTCCTGAATGCACTCTGGGGATGCTAATGTAATTTTATTCTCTTAGAATCTATCTGTGTAATTATTAAGTAGACTCACCCTTTTGTCTCTTCTATTCCAATTCTTCTTGGAAAGAATATAAATGTCATGAACAACAAAAGATCCCAGGACCAAGGCATCATTTCCCCTACTAAAACTGTCAAACCTAGAAGTGCCATCTTTCAGGAAAGCATGGTGGGGATGGCTGAGCCAATGGTTCTTTATCAAAAACCATGATAAGCAAGTTGTCTCAGAAGCATCTCATTTTTTGTTATTTTGCAGTCCTAAGGATCTGTGACTGACTCTGACCCATAACTGTAGAACTTCTTAATAATTTCTCACTTTCTTTTCCTTAAAGGTAATTTGTTTCTTGGGAACTTCTTAGTGCCTCATCTAAATATTTTCCTATTTACCACCTTCACTACCACAAATCCTGATCAATAAGCATATGAGACATTTTTATTACTCGAGACCTTTAACATATATCTATTATAGATATTGCCAAAATTAAGCTTTAATCTAGAAGTATAGAAAATCCAGCTACTTGTAAAACCTTAAACTGTATCAGCATAAAATACACAATCAGGAAGGGTAGTACAGTTAACTAATTCTGATGTGTTGTACCAGAACGAATGTAGAAGTAAACACCTAGAAATGGATTAGACCCTGTTTCTTCCTAAACTTTATGAGTTTAGGAAAGACTCAAAATTCCGACTTCATTTGAAAGATTAGGGCACTGAACTCATATTTACCAGGTTTCTTCAAAAGTACTATAGGTTGAAAATTTGTATCCACCTGCCCTTTTTCAATTCATATGCTGAAACTTAATGCCATATATGGTGCTATTTGAAAGTGGTGATTAGGTCATGAGCACCTTTGAGAGGTGATTAGGCCATGAGGATAGAACCCATGCAGATGGGATTAGTGCCTTCATAAAAGAAGTCCCAGAGAGCTCCGTAATCTCCTTCACCAAGTGAGGACAGAGAAAGATGACCACCTTGGAGCCAGGAAATAGGTTCTTTTGAGGTATTGAGTCTGCTAATGATTTAATTTTGAGTTTCTCAGAATCCAGAACTGTGAAAAATAAATGGACATTGTTTTATACTGCCCAGTTTATGGTATTTTCTCTAGAGCTCCAAATAGATTAAGACACAGTGTTCCTTTAGGCTCCAAGTGGAAACACAATAAAGCACTCAGTTTTCTGGGAAATAATAGTGTAAAAGAATTTGTCAACAGAATTCAGTTTATAATAGTTTTACCCTAATGCATCTGTTTGCATTATCTATGTTAGAATTACTAAAAAGAGGAGACCCATCAGCCAGACCTCATATGATGCACTTTCCAATATTTTATGTCAAAGCTAATAGGTAAAAATAGACCCTGTCATTGATTTCCAGCTACCTACATTGAGACATAGATCTTCAAAAGAAAACCATAGTCTGGGAACTGTCACAATGTAATTTAGGAAAGACTGCAAGTAAAACAGTTTAAGAATACAATATAAAAGAGAAAGTTAAATTCAGACTTTAAAAAAGACATTTATAAACTTAGTAAGAACTTTCAGCTACCCTTTATTCAATGAATATAAATCCTTTGAAAAGTCTCCCACTGAGATTCAAATTACATACACAGAAAAAGAGAGACAATCTATGAGTTATTTATGGTAGTGTTGCTAAGGTAAATGCAACTGCCACGACACAATGGCTGGGTTGGTAATGGTATAATGTAGGTTATGTGCATTTTCTCCAACATCCACTAGTGAATTTGACAGAAAAAAACTGCAATTGCAATTCAGATTGAAGAATGAGAAAATTTCCTACCTGGAAAGAAGATTAATCTCTCTTTAATTGACTCTTTGATCAGAATAAAGATTTATAAGAAGAAAATGCAATATACCTCTGAAAAGGAATTATGGGTGATGAATAGCAGAGCCATTAACCTTATGGGTTCTAGAAAGGCATATGTTTCAAGACAATATAACCTTTATTGAAGCAAGATAATTTAAGAAGTGAACTTCTTGGATAGATGTGAATTTATTTACAAAGTACTTCTTAAACTTTTTCACTAACAAAATCTCAATTCTTGCAATGTTATAATAGCAATTTAGAACAGGTTCTTCTTGTCTTTATTAGGTACTTGACAAAAACACAGAGTAGCCTATAAAGTGCCATAAAAGCAGGGGGAATGTTGTTTATATTTTCCATAAAGGTCTCAGCTCACTGTGAATGCTAAGTGGATGCTAAATCTGAGTCATGAAAATGCCTCTCTAATGAGTACTAAAGAATTCCTGGAGTAAAATCATCTCTTTGCAACCAGTGTCAAAAATCAATCTCCCTTCTTTTGTATCAAAACGGCTCCCAAAATCTCTCTGCCCATAACCCTTTATCATCTACAAAACAGGTACTCTGTAAATGTTGATTAAATTAATTTGAGAGTTCTGTTGAGATAAAATGGTCCAGCAAAGAGAGGTTTATTAGAACCCATTTTGCAATTCTATTGCCATAATGAAAAGGTGTTTTGTGTTGTTGTTTTAATGTTATGGTATAATACTAGTAAAATTCTGGCTTCAATTTCTTGGACAATAATTAAAATCTTTCTCCTACGCATAGTCTCAACCTTTTCTTGTAAATCTTTCTCCTCCATAAACTCTCAACTTTTCTTCTTTTCCTTTTTCTTTTTCTTTTTTTTAAATTGCTTTATCATACAGGCACTGGTAAATAAAGATGAACATAGCTGGTGAACACATCTTCGTTGGTTGGTCCCATTTCATGTCCATAATCACTAGACTCAGAGGGGTCCTTGGAGTTATCCAGCCATCAGATCATATTTCTGTGTTCTGGTTCATTTTCCTCTCTCCTGGACAACTATGCTACTATACCTCGTCTCCCCAAAGTGTGTAGCATGTCTACTCTCATTTTCTACTGATAACCTTGCTATCTATTTCACATAAAAATAATTTTGCTAGCACACATTTATCCAGTTAATAGTATTGCTTCACCCTATTCTGTCTCTTCTCCCAATATATTCAATGAACTTCCTTTTTAATAACATGGCTCCAGCAACTCCACTTTCCATCATGTCAAAATTTTTATCTATCTACTGAATGATTTTCACCACCAAACAAACATGCTATTACTTATGAAATTATAAAAATAAACAAAAAATCATAACAAAGTCTCTCTATTTCTCTTAACCCTATTCATACAGCTATAGTCCTTTTTCCTCTATTACAAGAAAACTAAAAAGAATTGCAAGTGTTTACACCTCTAAATTTTTTCTCTATTTTCCTTTTAACATCTTCCTTTGAATAGCTTTTGGCTCCACCAGTCCACAAAAGCCATTTTGCCAAGGTCACCATAACTTCCACATTATTAGGGCCGAGAATCAACATAGTCTTCATTTAACTGGACCTGTCAGCATCATTTGAGAGTCAACCTCTTGTGTTTGTTCACATTGTTCCTTTGTCCTTTCACTTTTTATAACACTGTCTCATTGGCCTTTCCTTCATAATTGTCTTTCCTGGTTTGTTCTTTTCTTGTCTATCACTTAAAGTAGGAGTGTTCCTTGGTTTTGTCTCTTACTTATTGGTGGCTCTGTTGATGATCTCATCCAGTCCCCGGTGACTACCAAATGCCTTACTCTGACATGGTGCTCTCTCCCACCCCAGATCATATATGCAGCTGTGCATTTGACATCTCTGGATAAATGTAAAATCAATACCTCAGAATCAATATACACAAAACCAAAATCTTATTTTCAGCATTCTTACTGCCTGCCAAGCTTGTTCTTCTTCTTTTCTGGACAAAAACTTTCAAATCATTATTGATTCTTCTATTTATTTTACACCCTGCAGTCAATCCACTAACAAATTGTATTTGCTCTCCCTGAAAAAATATTCCGAACATTACCACTTGTTACTGTATCATTTTTTCTTTATGATGTTGAATTTTTTTTTGGCCTCTTTGAATTTTCACTAGTCCATGTTTGTAGTACATAATGATTGCATTCATTGTACAGAATTGGTGCATGTACATGACACCTCTCAATTCTTCTTCCCCATTCTTTTTATCTCCTTTTATTTGGACAGCATCCAATTCATTTATTTATCATATAAGTCATCTTGTATACAGATTAGCAACCAGACTTACAGACCAAAAACCGTAAGTGTTCCTTGATTTAGTATAACTTTTACTATTTTCACATTGACCTGGTACGATTTGTTATAAAAATACCAGCATTAATTTAGATGCCTTGTGACTATTCCCTCCACTTCCACTCTTGTATGACACAATTTAATCTAAATACAGCAAGATGAGTGATCCTCTTAAAACTTAGGTCATCACGTCACTCAGAAATCTATACTATTGATAACAGCTATTGCTCTATTGTATAACAAATAATGCTTAAACGTTATGGGTTCAGTCAGCAATTTATTAGTGTTTCTCATGGATGTGTGATGACATTCTAAGCTAAATAGATCTGGCTTGGAGTTTTTCAGGTGAATGCTGGACGAAGTTATACTGACTGAGTTTGAGATAGTCAAAGGATTGCCTGGGCTGGATGCCCAGAAAGACCCAAGCACATGGCTGGCAGTAGGTTGACGTTAGACTGGGAGTTCAACTAGCTGCCAATCACATTGCCTTAGCATGGTTTCTTTGTACGGATTGGGCTTCTGGCATTATGGTGCCTGGATTTCAAGAACAGATATTCCAAAATAACAGGAAGTAGAAGATGACAATCTACAAGAGGAAGGTCCAGAAATGGACACAATGCCACTTCTGTGTGTTCTGTTGGTTGTAGCAGATTCACAGAGATTGAAGAAAAGTTGATACATGCCCTATCTTTTGAAATAATGAATGTCCAGAACTCATGACTATTCTTAATCTGCAATAGATTCCATGCTATTCAAGATTAAGAACAAAAGCCACACAAACGTCCTGCCGTAATCTTCAGAGCTCTGTGCAGTAAGGATACAAAGGGTAGCTCTTTAAAGTATTCATCACGCACTCACAGAGTCCAGCTCTTCTTCAGAGTTTTAATGTTCATCACTTCCAGAAACTTTATCCCTTGAGGACTTCCATATTTACACAGCGTGGTTCTCCTTTTTGTCTCTCATCTTATTGAGCCCATCCCTGACACCTAAAATAGATGTTTGTTAGTTTTCTGACTTATCATTATAAAGAAAGAGCCTTAGAGTAGGTTTGACTGTCTTGTTGATTGCTGCATCTCTGGTTCCTAGAATAGCACTTGGAATGTTAATAAAGATCAATGAATATATTTTTGAGTGAAAAACATATATCACACTTGTTAAGTCCTAGTAGTAATTCTATTTTATGTAAGTGCAACAAATTAAGATTTATCTCAGCTGAATCATTTTGATTTCACTAAAAAATACTATTTGTGGAAGAGTTTCTCATCACTCAAATATTGATTATACACAGGGAATGACTTCAGGCACATCATCCATTAATCGGGTTCTTAACACATAATGATTGAAGCACTAACTCTGTGAAAGACGGAATCTCATTAGGAGGCAAATGTGGCAGTTGTAAATAATAAATTAACGTTTCAACACTATCTCATAATTTGAAGTGTACAAATAATTAAAATGGCAGTTTGTTATATTTTGAGGTCTGCAAATTCTCCTGCCTAGGGTTTGTGTGTACATCTTAAATTGGACTACATTTAATGAACGCTATACATTCAGAAGCTATATAAGGAAGTCTTTTAGTTTTCTTGAACTTTTGACCAATTCTCTGTCCATCCAACTATATTATCTCCAGAAAACAGATCTTAAACTTAACAGTTAAGTACTGACTTCAATTTTTCCTTTAGGAAGCCTTCCTAAGATTTTTCATAAGCTTGACTTTTATGAAAGTTGAAAGGCATAAAGAAATTGCTGAACTCTCAGAAGTGCCCTTTCATCATAGGCATTGGTCATTGTTAAATTACAAACTCTCAATAGATTAATCCAAGTTCTTCTGGGGTTAATGCTTAATTTTAGGAGTTATGCTGAACACACACTTGGAGTTGGAATACATTCGCTGGGTAAAAGACTGAAGGTTCAGCTAGAATATGGTGTTTATAATGAAGTTTGCAAAGGCCCATTTGCCTGAACAAAATTTGATCCTTGCTGATGAGTCTTCAGCAGCCTATGTCAAATGAACTGGAAGGGAAGCCTATAATATATTGTAATCTGTTGCTGAAGACAAAGGCACTGACCTCTTGGAAACAGGCTTAGATAAGCCTAAAAAACACATCTAACATTTAACCTGCAGATCAGCATAGGAAAGCAGCTTGGGTTCCATGTATGAAAAGCTATACTGATGCTCTTGCAGATGCAAAGAGGTGGACAGCAATTTTGGCAAGAAGGGCAAGCCTACAAAAGAGATCTTTCAAGCCTTTTTTTTTGTTTTGTTTTGTTTTTTTTTTTTTTGTGGCACCGGGGATTGAACTCACGACCTTGCGCTTGCCAGGCAGGCAGTTAGGCCGTTGAGCTAGATCCCCGGCCCTCAAACCTGGTTTTAAGGGTACCCAGTAGCCTCCTGGCTAGTTGTTTTTCTTGATACCAGAAGCTGATTATTAGCATGGCAGAAAAATTCCAAAACTCTTTCATATTCAATAGCTCATGATGCTTGAGAAACCTGTATTGATTGATTGTGACTCAGCCTTCATTGAAAGTTTACTCTATGCTAGAACAATCAGCAGAATACAGAAATTGTGATATTAATTTTAAAACAATACCACACTATTTGCTTGTTCTTTTTAGCACATATCAGTCTGACCATGCATTTGTCTGTCTCCACTACAGCTATCAGTCACTACTTCCTCTCACAGAAATATTTCAGTAATATCCAGTTTACTCTCATTGCTTCCATTCTAACACCCTCATCATTTCTCTACAAGGCAAGGACATTAATTTTTTAACATGGTTGTGATATAGCTCATAATCTGGCCATTGCCTGTATGATCAGTTTAATTTTATAACACTGTTTGCTGAATTTCTACGAATTTCAACTTCAGCGGGTCTCAGCATTAGTCACTTCCTTCTTTTCTTCCTTTCCCTCCTTCTTTACCTCCTTCTCCACATCTTGTTCCTTCTTCATATTCTTCTGGTAGCTCCTTGAATATGCTTCGTGTCTTCATGACTTATAGACACTGCCCCATAGTGGGCACATATTTATATCTATTTTCCCCTATGTCGCTTCGCAAACTTTGTAACATTGCCCCCAAAAGAGAGTGATGTGGAAAATAATAGCATACAGCCCTAGGAATTACAAGCTGAACTTAGATCTATTCCTCATATCTATCCAGGTACAGTATCATTTCACTTAAAAAGGAGAATTCATTCTTTTTCCGAAATCCTGTAAGAAATCATCACGTGAGACAAAGATTAATGATTATCCACACCGACTTGACTTTTCTCAGGTGTTTAGCTCTGTAACTTGCTCATTCCTCCTTAATATGTTTTCCTTCTTCTGCTGAATGTGTTACTGTCTGTTGTTCTTGGACTTTCCTCCCTGACATTTCCTTTCAGATCTTTCTCTGAGAATGGACTGCACCTCCCAGTGTTCTGTCTTTAGACCACCTTTCACACCCTTTCTATTCATCATTCTGATCTTTGACATTGACACTGCTTGAATTCATACTTTCTGTATCTCCTTTCTGGATAGTCTCTAACACCATATTTTTTTTAACCTATAGAACCCCTAATCAGTCTTGAAGACACAGCCCAAGTCTCACTGTGCTAAGACTTCTCAGTGTCCATCTTTGCAAGCTCCAACAGTAACTTGCACTAAACTTACCCCAGGGTATTTCAGTCATGGCATAGCTTTCTCTAATAGGCTTTGAATATTTTGGCTCCATATCTCATTTCTATATCTCACATATTCCACAGTGTATCTGGTACACAACAAAGATTTGATGAGGCAAGAGAAGGTATCACTGTTAATTTGACTGGAGATTTATCACTGAAATATGCATTTCTCCTCTTTGGGTATGTCAGAGTTTAATTGTGAGTTAACATTATTCCGCAATCACAGGTTCTGTCTAGAATGTTTTATAACAGTTCCTTTCAGAGAGTGTAAGAGTCAACCGACTCTATTAACACAAATGACCAGGGTGATTTTCAAATGAAAGATTTGTTTTTGTTAGTTCCATGAATTAAATCATTTGGATATTTTGCATTTCCATAAAATGCTAATATATCACTAATGTAATCCAGCAGGGCTCCTTCAGACAGGCAGTTAAAGTCCACTCCTATCACAGCCACCATTTGTCAGAAACTTACTGGCCCTGAAGGTCGTCAGAATTTAACTCCAGCAGGATGCAGAGAGAGTGGATATCCTTTTGAAGGGAATTACCCACATAAATTTCTCTGAACAAAGAATAAAGAGAAAACACTATAATATCTCACAAATGCTTCTCAATTGGAAGGTGGTTTTCAAGATAACTACATGAAAAAGGATTTCAGCCATAAATTTTCACAAAATTTTCTATTGGTTTCAAATAGCAAATAAGTTGGAAGTGCTATTCCCTGATCATTGTGTGCCAGAACCAGCAGACAATATCACATTTCCATATTTGTTGTAGTTCTATGCTTCACATCAATGAGACTCTCAGGAATTTCTCATAAAATATAGAAAAGTGATAAAACAAGCAGTCTCCATACATCGTCCAAAAGAGTAAGCTTCTCTAGGTCACAACATATCTGTAAATAGGAACTTTAAATACTTAGATAAGGAAAATGAGACATTCTTCATATTTCTGAAGCCGTAGATAATGTTTTCCTTGATGTGTTCCTTTATCATAAGTACTTGTAAAAACAGCCAGGAAAAATATAGGGCAAAACAAATATGACCCAAAACACCTGGAGGTGAATTGTTTAAAAGTCTATGGGATCATGCTTATAATAATGAATGCACATCTTTAATCACATGAGGCACTATTGATGTTCTGTCTCTGCTCACCCAAGTGACAGGTGGTTGGGACTCCTGGGGTGGAATGCTGATTCTTTTCCTTTCTCTATTTTGTTCTTTGCATCATTAGAATTGCCACTTAGCTGATGTGACTTTCAGTCTCAGGTTTGGCCAGAGATGATCAGGACAGACTGACCTTGCTATCTTCATGGCCATCTTCCCCTTCCTTCTTCCCATACTGTATGCAGCACCATAATGGAAACTTACTAGACTTCTGACTGTGTGATCTCAGGAACTTCTCTACAGCAACATTGCTCTTTCTTCACCAACATCGAAAAGGAGTTTGGGACTTCTGATCTGGGGCTTGATGTGGGACAGTTCTAACAACTTCTGTGGTCACATTTTAATCATATTGTTGATAACATTGACTGCATTACGTGCAACACCTAAATGCAACATCTTGCTGTGTTCTTCTTTGCCCTATGCGATTCAGTATTTTCCCTTCAACTTTTAATATGTGCTAGCCTACAAGCTGAAATAAAAGTTTTAAATATGAATAAGCTATAACATTAGAAATCAAGAGGCTATATATGAAATCCATAGAAACAACCACTGTTGTATCATCAGAGGTTCATAGTGTGTCATCAACTTGTGTTAGTCATTTGCACAAGCATAGGGCACACATGACACAGCTCTGGCCTGAGTAGTTTTATGACAAGTGGTTTGAGGTTATAGAGAATGTCCTTAATACCCAGGACCTTCCCTTGAGAACCTCAGATTCTTATTGAAAAGAATAAATAATGATATTTTGAAAATTTTACGAAAATGGAATAAGGTCCTAAAATATTTGGAAGAAAAACAGTAAATGACTGTCTGTAACAGTTGTCACTGACTGTTGTCAATAACAGTTGTAAATGACTGTCAAAAACACAATTGGAGGAAGAAATGAATACTGTCTGAGTATCAGTGGAAGTCACACAGATGAGATCACTAGGGGTTTATCAGTCTAGGAAGGGCTGGTCTGTCACATTAGCCTGGATTCTCCTAGATGCATACATACAGACAATGACTCAACTTCACATGATCTACCTGAGAAAGGAAGCTAGTATATAATGATAATGAGCAACTATATAAGGAAAGGAAGAGAGCCATGTGAAATAAAAGAAAAATAATCAACTATTTAATATGTAAAAAAAGCAAGTACGTTACCAATGTGAACAACTGGGACTTGATCCTCCTGGAAATTCTAAAAGATCCTGTAAAATTTACATCTCAAATTACTCCAACTGGAGGATAGTAGCAAGTTGAATCTACCATGACCTAAGGGCTTTTCAGTGCTCAGTTATCTTTGGTACTGCAGGTAGCCTCAACACAGATGAAATTTGCTACCTGACCAGAAAGCCTTTGCAGCCTCAGCCTTTAGTAAAAGAGATGGGTTCTATAAGGGTGCAGGTAGATTGTCAATGGAGTCAGCAGTAGGAGAAAAAAAGGAAAATATTTTGGAAAAGGGAAAAAGAGGGGGATATTTATATGATAGAAACCTATATATATAAATAGAGATAAAGCAGCTAAAAACTATCATCCCTGTCCTATGTCATTTAATTATGTGTAAATTATTTTCAAACATGAAATAACCTTAAATGGAGTACTTTATATGGAACAGTGAGATAACCAACCAGAAACTAAATCTCCAGGTGGAGGAGAGAGAAATTTTTGGAACATTAAAGGAGCAAAAGACAACTAGGTCTGTGTTCTAGATACCCTGAAGAAACAGCAAAATATTTGGTATTGCCATAGAGAAAAGGGAAGCAACAGCTTATGTGAATAGACTGTAATAAAAACATTTTCTGACAACCTTGGACTTTTCATTCATTTGTTGTGGAAATATTCGTCATGCTGTATGTGGCCGTGAGGAAAGATAAAACCGATAAAACCGTGAATAAGTTGTAAAAGTTTCATGGGTAAACAGATAACTTCAACATCAAGATCTTGAAGTTAGGTGCAAAAAGATCAACAACTGGCAAAAACAAGGCAGGTGGTGTTGGTGGCAGGAGAAACAGGAGTCGAGTGAGTAGACAATTCTTTTATAGTCTCATCGGTGATCTGTGGCTTCCTCAAATGAGAAAAGTATCAATAAGAAGGGAGAGAAAAGGATGGAGAGCATTTAGGGCAGGTTGGTTGGTTGAATATACAAATAGGCTTGCTAACAGAATCCTGGTTTGTTTAGAACTGCTACATAGCCTTCACTAAAGAAGAAAATAAGACTTATCTATATCACATAACACAATTCCATTCTCTGTTCAAGTTACGAGTAAGTCTATTCTCTATTTAAGCCAGAGGAAGCTGTGTGAGCTAGGTATGGGCAATGAATACTTCCGGAAAAATAATGGGAGGGATGGGTATAGTTATCCCCAGTAAAAATGAGCATCTTTTATTCCATCCTCTTATTCGAAATACTAAAATATTGTCCACGAACTTGACCCTTAGAGCTAACATTGCAGCAGGTACACACCTTCAAGCACAAGGCGGGGTCAGAATGGCACAATATCTGAACAAAAGAATGGGGAAAGCCTGGGTCTTATTGACTTCATTAAGTCACTGAACAAATTCAATGACTGTAGGTCACGAGCACTGTGTTGTTACAAATTCATGATTGTTTATTCTAAGGCACTTTTTGTAGTCAATATTCTGTTATATGTAACCATAATATCTTTCCTGTCACAATGAAGAGCTACATAAAAACACTATATTTTAAAAATGTCAGGAAGCAATGAATTTAGTTTGCGACATATTTGATTTAAAGTAGTTCATCTAAACTTGAATATTTGAATAAATAGTTCTAAACCTCTGCATAAAACAATTATTCCACGTTGGTCAATAGGGGCCGATTAATGTCTTGTTTTCAACAGGAAAAGGGGTTTCTAAGAAAATCCCTCTGATAATTTCCCCAACTTCCTTCCAGGCAGCAATTTTTTTTTCTAAAATACTTAGCCATAGGCAAGGTTACCATACTTCATTTATAGATGAAGCAATTGTTAAATAATTAGTATCTTCCTTCAAATAATGAGACTTTTAAAGGACTCAGGTTAGAAAAATAACCTAAAATTTTTCAGTTGTAATTGAACAATGCAATATTTGAGCTTTTATATTTAAATCCATTAAACAACCACTCAAAAAATGTTGCTAATAGCAGTTGATGACGATATCACGTGTTTTTGGACTACCTTAAAACTCAGGGTCAATCAATTTTATAATCTTCATTTATTCTTTCATTTATGTATCCAAACCTCATGCTAGGTAGTGGGCACAGGCACACACACAAAATGAGATGTCTGAAGAGGTTAACATATGTTAAGGAGATAATAAGTAAACTGCTGATGGCAATATGGTTAGTGAATGTTTTATGGCACTGCAATTGAAAGGTTTATGCAGCATCTTTCCCTTAGAAGGTAAAATATGCAATCACAACTAGTGATGTAATTACTTAATAAAACCTTCCAAATTATTTTTATCAGAATAGACAAACATTAAGTCTCTGTCATTAATTTCTTCACCCAAACTTTTAAATATCTATGTGTTGGGCATTGTCTTCTTTGAGGCATTTGATTATTTAAAACTCTAGAATGAGAAAAGGAGTAGTCAGTAAATTAGGAGTAACAGTATCTTAGGAGGGAAGTGTGTTCCAGAACCTAATACGAAAGTAATTCAAGATAGGAAGCATTATCTAGCTTTACACTGATGTGAGGAATACTGACAGGAAGGTTCCAACTTAGAGGACAAAGTTGATGCTGAAAGAGGGAAAAAGGATTAATGTAAGGCAATAAGGTCTGAATTCACTTCATTCACTCAGGAATCTCCTGTTATAAATATCAAAACCAAATTAAAGACATAATTACTTCTTTTTTAATTTAATCAATTAAAGCATCCAATTTAAGCAAAGTCATTGGGAAACTGGGATCACATACTTAAAATATGTACATCGATCAACCTCATCAAATTATGGCTTCACTATGTCTATCCTATTTTAATAAGACTAGAAAAATGTTCAAGAAAAATCCTACAGCTTTATAAACAGCGTTTCAACACAGAGCATCTTAAGTATTTGTGATATTACTGTTCTTGTCCAGTATATCTGGTGGGATTTTCAAGAGTAGGGGGTGGAGTTGGGGAGTTTTTAATTCTCTCAGTACACTGACAATCACCTATCACACGGTTATCAGTTCTGATACACATTTTGTTAGAAACCATTTGAATCTTACTGTATTTAGAAAGAAATGATGTGAGAATTTGAGAATAAAGTTCTAAACTCTACTAACTTCATAGCTAATGTTTTTCAGAAGACACCTCGTTATTTAGAACTCTGTTTTCTCCGTTGCCACAATAATGCATTAGAACAATACTAGCTGAGTAAAAAGTAAAAAAAAGAGAGAAACAAAATAAATAAATTGAAATAATAAATATTTAAAAAGTTCTAGTGAACACAACATTGCATAACCCAAGACTATAAGAGAAATGGCATTTCCCCTAATACTTTGTATAGAGGTTGTTTTTTCATTTTGAAACTCATCATGCATTGCAGAACAGTTTTCTGAGAAATATTTTATTGAAAAAGTATCACTTTCAAGCATAATGTTTTAAAGCAAGTTATAAATAATGTATAAGGCAGCTATGGAGTGAAAGAGAAGATCAGTGGAGGTGTCCACAGCATTAAAAAAAGTACAAAATGTGTTTCTCTATTGTGGATGAGAGGAAAGCAAAAATGAATAGGGGGATGTCATTGATGATCAACTGAAACTCAATCCTGAAAGCCTGACATTTCCAAATATCTAGTTTTCCATTTCCCAAAGCAATGTGAGGTTTGAAAATGAGATGATTGTGCCTGGAGAGGAAGTGGGTATGGGTTTCGTGGCTTCCAGACAGCAGAAGGGAATCATTGCTTCAAGCCAAGATCATGTTTTCTCAGGCGGAGGGATGATGAGGTCACTTAGACAAAGGCAAGAGGACAACCTGCTTATTGGCCTTTTATCGCTGTGCTTCGGGTCAGCCTACCACAAGCAGTCTGTCATGGAAGACACAGAAGGAAAAGTAAAGAAGACCTGTCTTTTGCTTATTCAAAGCTTGGTTCAAGATTTTATAAAAGCAGCTGCCAGAGGAGACAGGAAGTGCATCAGAGTCTAAGAAAAGCCAAAAAGGAAGGGAGTCTTTGAAAAGCCACACTATAATAATCAGTAATCCGTTTGACATCTGGCAAAGAGACACATCTGCAGGGGGGGCAACAGGAATGAGTTAACTGAACTTTGAGTTCTACACTTTCTCTGAATTTCTATGTTTAGCACCTACATTTTGAACATGGGGAGATTTGGGGAAATGCAGTCTTTGCTAAGAGCATGTTTCATGGGATTTAGGAAACATGGGAGTAAGATCAAGTGAGTGTAATGGTTGTGAGGACAACTGGTGTTTCTACTGTTTTGTTGTGGACCTATAATGGGTAGTTAAAATTCATTTGAGGATTCCACTAAGTGCATATGTCTATGCCAGCATTTCTCAGAATCTAGTCTCAAACAAGGCAAAAATTACCTCAAAACACATGTTAGACAAGGGAATC
Source organism: Cuniculus paca (assembly GCA_004365215.1). Taxonomy (NCBI): domain Eukaryota; kingdom Metazoa; phylum Chordata; class Mammalia; order Rodentia; family Cuniculidae; genus Cuniculus; species Cuniculus paca. Next base: position 5,200 of record RJWT010010729.1, on the reverse strand, counting down.
TTGTCTTAAATTGAACACCTGCAATCAAGATCTAATCAACTTAAAGTTAAAGGACACTTACAACACTCACAACAAATAGAATTTTTAAAGAGCAAGGATTCATTTATTAAAATGTATCTTGTGGTATTATGAAAAATGCCTCTGTTAAATGAACTGAATCTATTCTCTTTATCCTCTAATTTCAGATAACCTACAGAAACAGAGAAACTGTGTCAAAAGAATAATTTTATTTAAAATGGTCTTTTGAGAGTTCACCTAGTAACACTGAGTGAAGACAGTTTGTTGTTTTATAATTAGGGCCCCAAATTTTTCTCAAAAATATCTTTTAAAAATATATCCAAGGATAAAATGGAGCAATGGAATAACGGGTATAGTAGAAAATAAGAATTTATGAAGTCCATATTTTAAAAAGCACTAATTGGTGTCATAGATTAGAATTTTTACAATGATGTATATTCTTTTGTTTAGTTGAACCAAAAAGAATCATATGCAATATTATCCATCACAATGTTATTAATAGCAAAGAAAATTTTGGTAAGTTTCAATTTTGGGGGTTAATGGAATAAGATGTTACTTAGCATATCAAAATTATGTCTTTAGACAGTAACTTAACTTAAATAAGTATATTTATAATATAACATTAACAGTATTTCACTTCAGCGGAATATAAACCAGTATGCAGCGTGATCCAGTAATGTGCATTTATACGTAAGTTGAGGAGAGAAAACTTACAAAACCAAAAGCTTTCTCCCGTAAAATATGGCAAGTATTGAATCCCTTTAGTATGGCCTAAGAGGTATTCAAATTTTGCGGGGCTTATAACAAAGAAATGAGACTTTTGCAGATAGGCAAAAGAAAGAAAAACATTTTTCAAGTATTTATAACTCATTAATAAATAGGCAGAGGAGTACATGTGGAGTGAAATTCGTAAACACCTACAGATGAAAAAAAGTCGGTTATTTGATTGCAAAAAAATTTTGAACTAGAAACATAGATTTTTGTTATTTAGCCCAACTAAGGAGGAATTCATTAATAAAACTGATTTACATTAATTTAGAAGTATTTTGATAATTTTTTTCATTGTAAATAGTAATAAAAGAGTGATAAAATTGACCAAAATAACCATTGAATTTTATCTAATACAGCTAAGCAATGGTGTTTTGACAACTATGACACAACCATATGATTGCACAGGGGAGAAAACTGATACATATAACTAAAATGCACAAACAGATCGATAGGTAAACCCAAAGACACATGACAGATACATAGATATGTGTATACTCATGGTACTATACCAACATCTCTTGGTTAAAGCTATTTTTCTCTAATTAGAGATCAAAGACACATTTTTAGATTCAGATGAGGAACATGAAATATGCTCAGATCTCCTAAGTACAGGAGGTTTTTTTATTGCAGAAAATGTCAAAAGAAGATAAAAATAGGCAATGTGAGATGACAAAGGGAGGAAAGAGACTTGCTATTGACCATGAAACTTTTCAGTATCTTCATTTTTCCCAAAGCTCTGATCAAAGATGGTGATGATTTGCTGATGAAAACTGGAAGGGCAAGGGAGAAAGTAGTAGAATTTGTAAAAAGACAAAAGGACATTCATAACATGTCACAGCTTTTAAATAACAAATGGTACATTTCTGTATGCTATACTAATGCCAGATAACAGATGCATATTCACCCCAACCCAGTTACTAAATTGGTTTGTGACATTTTGATAGCTACACGGTTTGTTAGTATTCCTGTTATTCTTGATATCCATTTGCTGATGCAAATGGTCATGTTGTGGGATTAGGGCTCAGACCAGAGTGTGCAGATATAGTTGATTCTTCTACTAGAAAGAAAAATAAGTCAAGGACAATAAAGAATTTATATGAAATAAATAGAAGATACTATTCTTTATTCCATGAACTTCTGAGGATTAAACTATAAAGAAAATAAAACTGTGAAGTCAAGAAATTATACCACCATAGGTTTTGAATACATTTAGGAATTTATCATTTCCTCTGGTATTTTATCAGATTCATTTCAAAATTTATGTAGTTATTCCACTCAATTCTACATGCCATTACTTCATCTGATGAAATATTTTAAAGAGTTCAATGCTTGGTGTGCTCATTCATTCAGTAAACTTCTGCAGAGGACCTACCGTGCAAAATCATGAGGCAAACAGCTGAGAAGTAGACAAATGTGTCTTTGCCTTCATGTGATGATAATTTAATTCTTCAGGTGTGAGAAAGGGGAAGAGGCTGAAGTAGGTAAGAATGCTGGTTGTGAAATCATGTGGCTTAGTCCAAGCCCAATCCCCATCTTCTATCATCACCCACCTGTGGGTGACCTATATCACCTCATCACAAATCTATGTATCTATTAAATGGAGGGCAAATTAGCTGACTCATGAGGTTGTTTAAGTAAAAAGTTAATTAGTCCTTGTAAAATACTAATGCTAGTACTCAATCCAATATTTCTTAAATATTGATATCATAACTAACTGCACAGAATATTATAATGGATGCTTTGCATTTGATCATAATGTAAATTTTGACCATAATGCAAACCTGGCTTTCTCATAAAAAGCATCTCATACTTTTCAGGCTGGAAAACACATTGATGTGTGGATTAAAGAATGAATAGCAAGAGATTTTTTCACAAAACACCTGTTATCTTGTGGCTCTTAGTAGTAGTGTTAGTCTAGACCTTTGATGGCAAACCTTTTAGAGCTTTCAATGATAGCACACACCCAGCTGTGGCATGTGTGCCATAGGTTTATCACTGCTAGTAGACATTGCAGAATTACGAAAAGAAATGCAAGGGACAGAACAAGTGCTTCATACTAAATAACAGCTTGCATCTATTGACCACTGGGTTTACAATAGTTACTGTTAAAAGCACTTTCTGAAAATTCAGTTTATTTAATATGCACAATATATTCTTGATAGTGGGTTTCATCATTTTAAACACTATAAATTGCTAAATGAAGGCATAGAGAGATAAAATCATTTATTTAAAGTCACACATAGAGAGAGGTGAATCCAGACTTCTGATTAGACAGAAAGGAGCAGAGTTTTTAACCCTGATGTTCCACTACTTTCTTTCCTTGCTAATGCAATACAATGAATAAAAAAATTCAAGAAAAGCTATGCACTATCATACTTTCCTAGAGAAGTTAGATAATGAAAACAAAAGAAGAGTCATTTTCCTCACGTAGAAAACATATAGCTACTGTTCTCAAAATATATTTGACATTGTATTGTACATATATAACATTTAGAAGAAAAATTTGAAAAGGAAAATATTGTACCCTCTAAATAGATAAGATTTGATTACTTTAAAAAGATATGATAATTTCTCAGAAAATAACTAAATCATTTTGCTTGTTTTGCTAACATGGAAGTGATTATTTATTTATTTATTTATATTTGGAACTACTTTTATAACTGACTTTAATTGCTAAGCATTTATTTAAAGAATGGGCATGAAGTTTTGATCAACAAATAAAAATCGCAAGTATTGGAACTTTAAACTGACAAGAACTTTATAACAATCATGCTTATCCAAACCCCAGTTGGTAGTTGGGAAGTTAATTAGCCAAAGTCTCTGAAGTTACTTCAGTTATTCTAGGTGACCCCTGTTGCAACTACATCAGACTCAGGCCTGGACAGGCTCTCTCTCCAGATAACATGCAAAGTGACCTCTAGACAAGACAATAAGGAAAATCATTAATTCCCTCTTCAAATCCTTCTTTAGGATCCATGTATTCAGTCGAATATTTTCCTTACTAGGAAAATAAAACGTGGCCCTTCTCTGAAGATTACATTATCCTATCTATGAAGAGAACAAATAATGGCACTAACATTTCTCCTTGTTTTGTACATGTCCTTAGAAGTCACATAAGTAAATGTCTACCAAAAACCATATTTGCTTTGCTTATGCTTTTATCCTTATAAGTCACATATTTAAATGTCTACTAAAAACAAAATTATTATTCTTTGCTAATTTTTTTTTATCAAATTCAAGTGGAGCAGGAAGCAATTCCCAGAAAATGAATGTACCTAGGTCAAAATAGGAGAAAACCAAGAATTTTGAAATGTATGAATTCCACAACATGTGGAAAAAGAAAAATAAAGAACTTACTAAGAACATGACACCCATATTTCTGCTGCCAAATGTATGGGTGTGCATTAGGAAAAGCACAAAAACACTCCAATTTGGGACACATGTAGAATTCAGACTGTGATGCGGTACAGAGGCCCATGTGCAAGTGAGTAGTGAGGTCATTGCACTGTGTCTGCCTGAGACTTTTTTGACTGTAATGGCATTTGATACTGCAAAGACACGGCTGTTTGGAAAACATCGGCGCATTACAGCTGAGAGGTGTGTTGTGTGTGATGAGTCATACTCAGCAAATTCACGGTCAGTCTCTGTATACAGCAAGGAAAAGAAAAGAACAAGATCAAGATCAAGTAACAGAACACTAGAGAGTGAAGAAGTTCCCATTGCTGGTACAAGAGCACCTCCTGTTTTGGCAAGAGTTCCATAGAGTTTTCCACAGTTTCAGTAAACTTCTCAGAGTTCAAGTCATGGGTCAAATATTAGTCCACTAATACTTCCAGTGGAGGAAAAGCACTTTGCATCTGTGAGTATTTTGCAGAAGGGATGACCTCTAAAAAATGCAGCCACTTCTTAGTCACCACGAGATCTGAATGCTTGCCAAAAATGAAGTGCAAGAATTAACATGGGCAAGGCTAAGAGTTCGATGAGAAACCTTCAATTTTTGGAGAGAGAAGAAGAAAACCAATCTGAAACATGAGCATATCCAGAAAATTAGTTCATTTATGCTGCCCCATGGTGATTGGCAAGAATTCTTTGGCATTCATGAAGAAATGCTCAAACCAGAAAGTGACCACACCTCGAAGTAAATGGATCTTAGATGGGGCAGTGTTTGTATCAGATAGGTTTTGAGTTAGGGAATAAAGAGCTAAGATCAATGTACAAAAAAAGTTGTTGTGATTTGAGTGCTGTAATACATTTTGTTTTCTTTACCCCAAATAGAGGACATTGTGAGTGAATAAAAGAAGGATCAAAGAAGGGTGGAAAATAATATTGACATCAGGTGGAGATAGAAGAGAGATCTAGGTGAAGAAAAAGGTAGGAGAATCTTCTTAGGAGGATCTTACCACACATTGGG
>RJWT010010728.1:0-23915 GCA_004365215.1 Cuniculus paca | reverse complement strand
AGGTCCAGAGCAGCTGCTGTTGGGCCACCCCAGGTAAAAGGGTGGGGTGAACAGCCTCTCCCTCTGTTGGAGTGCTCTCTGAGCAGAGCCTGCCTCTGCCTTCCCTCTGAGCTGGTTACCAGAGAGCAGCCACTCCTGTTGTTGGAATGCACTCTGAGCAGATTCTCAGTTTTTTCCTCTTTTGAAGGTTCAATCATACTAGATTGAGGTCTACCCTATAGACATTGTTTTAATTTATCTCCCCTTTAGACCTTGTCTCCCAGTGTATGTATTCTCAGGTTCCAGAGGTTAGGAGTTTCACTTTTCAATTTTGGTGAAATGCAATTCATGCCTGTAACAGCTGTGAGCTTCCAGGATCACAAAAATTTACTTAATTCTGTGACAACTTTCTAATGAACCAAAACAAAGCAGGGACCAAAAAGATTATGCCAGGAAAGAGAGAGAGAGACAGAGACAGAGAGAGAGAGAAAGAGAGAGAGAAGAAAAAGAAGAAGTAGGAGGAGAAGGAAGATGAGGAGGAGGAGGGAAGAAAAAGAAGATAGGAAAGAAGGAAGGAAGGAAGGAAGGAAGGAAGGAAGGAAGGAAGGAAGGAAGGAAGGAAGGAAGGAAGGAAGTCATCTCCATACCTACAGCAGTTCATTCTGGAAGTTCTTATTCCTGAAATTAAACATTTAATGTTATCAAAGACCCTGACAGTGATACAAACTCTTACTTTTAATAAATTTTGCCATGACACCAGTCCATTTAACTATCCTAGATATCAGCATTTATGACCTGATTTTCATTTTGGAGACATGTCCCGCATATACCATAAGTAGGTAGTTTCCACATGCTTTACTATTGTAAAGCATCGAATTCTAACTATTCATAGTATCTCTTCGTGCAACATGACCTGTAAGATAATTGTCCTTCATTAACTCTTAAAATTTGCAAAAGCGGCAGGCCCTTAAGGGCTTTTATTTTCATCTGGAGTACTAAAAATTTGTTAGTTTTAATTTTAGCTTTGGTCTTCCTATTTCTGTGGAACAGAGAGATCCTTTGCCTGGTAAAGCAGCTACAGATTCTCCCATGAGTGAGTGTTTTTACCTATGCTAATCATTTTTTGTTTTTGTTTTTGTTTCCTTTTTTTTCTCCTCTTCCTATTGTTGTTTAAGGCAAACAAATCTGATTTCAAGGAAGCTTACAAGCTGCTGTTGTTGATTCAGAAGCTGTGTCCCCCAGAGGATGCATATTTTCAATTATGCCCCCAGGCACAGTCTCGCTTCATTTTTTGAATATTCGAAACCATGAGCGGTGTTTGCTTTTGCTGCAACTATCTTTTCTGTTTTGTTTTTAGTTTTGTTTTGTTTTGTTTTAATCAGCGGCACATGACTCTAGGATTTTGATTTCCTTTCCATTATCATTGTACCCTCAGGTAGTTCACCTGTGGTTTTCTGAGAGTTGAGCCTGAATCTTGTTTGGTCTCTTTTCCATCTTCATTTTATGTGTGGTTTAGGCTGTTTGCTAGGGGTGTCTTTTTTATTACTTTTCCTTTGCCTTCTGGAATTGCAACCTTTTTACTGCCTCACTACCTTTGATTTGCATTTTACTAAGATTAAGTAAAATTTCCAAAAACTCATAAGAAATCCATGGGTTCTAAGTCTACTAAAAGCCTGTATAGTCTGTTAGATTGAATTCAATCATGCCATCTAGTGAAAAATAGCAAACAATACAGAATCAAAGGAGGATAAAATATTCTGTAATGACACTTTTTTTTCCTCAACAGGGTAACAGGGAGCTCTAGTGTGCAAAGGGAGCAGAAGACCTGCAGATGGATTCAAAAGACACAAGTCCAACTCAGAGTCTGTTCCAAATGGCATTACATTTGTCCACACATTCTAGCACAAGAACCCCTGAACCCTACTGCTCGATGTATCCCAGAAAACAATGGTTCAGTTACTTGAGTCAATGAAGAGAAGATAAAGAGACCGTTAGCTTATAAGGCAACACAAGGATTATGATAATTGTTACAGCAGGAAAATAATTGAACAAATCCAAAAATCCTTTGTAGAAATGCATTGGAAATGAAAAGGAAACAAAGCACCATCCTCTGAGGCTTTAATTTAAAAATATTTAATTAAATTTTAAGACATGATAGGAAAAGAGATAACAGCATATTAAAAATTAAAATCCTCATATGTAAAGAAAAGAAGTGCCACAATTATTTTTGCTCTCTACCAAAAATAAAATATAGTTAGATATGGTTTCTAAAAAATAAATATAATTATCAGTAAAATATTTAAATGAGATATAAAAGAGGATAAAAGAATCAAAATATGAAGTCATATTTGAAAATAAAGAAATGTTATACACATCTAAAATGCATAAGTGCAACTCTACCAGCTCTCATGGAATTTTATAGTATTTCGACAGTTTTCAATATAAATACTCTGAGTGAAATTGTTTTAAATATACCTTTTTAATTAATAAAACCTAAGTTGTGCAATACTATTCAAAGTATCAGAAATAAAGTGAATATCAAAGCTTGAAAAGCAAAATTTTTAACAAATTAAAAACAGAAAAGAAAACATAACACCTAAAAATTCAGGTAACATGAACATAAAAGGCTAAATGGGGAAAAGAAAGTCATGAATTGTAATCTATTTAATAATACAATATCAATATATATAAAAAGAGTTAAAATACAGTAAGTACAAGATACTTAAGATTTCTCTTGGCTCAAATACAATTAGAGTCAGTATTATATTAACAGAGTAATTTGGATTTCAGAGGCACATGAAAATTAATTTAAATTCTGGAATTTTACTTACTGGTTGTAAGTTGTTCATGGAACTTTGGTCAGCTTATAGAAAACTCAGTGATCTCGCATACAAGTATGTAAAGGAACAATTAAAAATTTCCTGGGTTACTGAGATATTAAATAACATAGTGCAGAAAACTTTCAGCACAGCAATATATAGAAGTGCAACATTTTTTAGATTGTAGGGCCATGATGTGTTGACAATTTTAACCACCACAAACTTACCTTGGAAATGGGTCATATGGTAAAGCTTTGCATAGAAATCTCAGTGCAAATGATATACAATGAAACCAACACAGAAATTGGTATCAGTACTTGCATGTTTGCAACAAATAGATAACATTAAAACTGGTGTAGCACAAATGAAATCTTTAACATAATTAAATAGTTGTTGTTTATAAATAAAAACTAAAATTAAAAACAGTGAAGAATAAAAGTGTAAAGTGTGAAGAATGAAAAGCGTCATTCCTTTGAAAGGTCAGGAATAAGACAGAAGTTCTCACCAACAGCAAAATGGATGGTAAATAGTGTATTTAACATTAAAATACATTTTACTGAATGGTATGACTTTCATTTTAGTCATTTTTTAATTTTCTTTTTATTTTTGGTACCAGGAGTAGAACTCACAACCTCACACTTGCCAGGCAGGTGCTTATGCCTCTGAGCTAAATCCCTGGTAATTTTCACTTTTTATTACTACATGTTTTCCATACATGATTATAACATTCCTTTTGGGGAGTTGGTCCATGTGCATAATATATCTTTACTCTTTTAATTCCATTCCTCTTCTGTCCCTCCCCCTCCCTCTGTCTCTTCGTCCCCTTTCCTTTTGCAAAAAAAACAAAAAAAACCCTATCTACCTATTTCCTTTTTTCTATCATGTGTATATTTATAGCAGCACCATTCAAAACAGCTAAATCTTAGAAGCAGCCTATATGTCCATCAAGAGATGCCTGAATAAAGAACATGTGGCATTATTACACAATGGAGTACTAGTCTGCCATAAAGAATAATAAACTTGAGTCATTCGTAAGCAAACAGATACACCCTGAGACTACAAAGTTAAATGTAACAAATCAGACACATGAGCTTAAATATCACGAGATTTCTCTTATACAAGAAACCCAAAATATAAATAAAGAGCAAAGTAAAAGAGAGATAATAGGATATGACTTTCAACTTAATTTAAATTTAGAGGAACTTCATTACTGTATTTCAATTACTTCTCAATGAATTTATAGACATTCAATTACCTGGTAACAAACTGAAAAGGATTCCAATTACTAGATGGTGAACTTAATCATTTCAAGTGAAATCAGAATTCCATATACTTTTTAAAATACTTGACAAAGTTGTGCTCAAAAACATGTAATCAAGTGTAATAATTAGTAAGATTTTTAAAGAATCATATGAAAGAGTAATTAAATATAACACATATATACATATATTTTATAACAATTTCAACATGGGATATTTCATCAAAAATAAACAAGAAGATGACAATAATCACATACAAAGTTCAGAAGGCTGTAGTAGAGGTGAAGGTACTATTTTAATCCAATGAAGAATCATGGACTTTTCACTAAGTATAATTGAGAGAATTGGTTAACCACTAGAGATAAAAAACAAAAATTGAGATTGGCTTACCTTATCAGACACACTATGAATCCTAAGTGTATTAATCAGCTAAATGTAAAATGAAATAGTCCAAACCAAACAAAAACTAGGCTATTAGAGGTGTTTGAAGCAAATTTGAAGCAAATTCTTAGGCTGTTCTAATTTCTGGTGAGTTAAATGAAACAGTGTCTGGCAAAGATTTAAAAGTAGAGATGATATAGGAGAAATAAATGTAATTCCCAACCTGCTAGATGTCAAATACCTCAAGTTCATGTTCCCCACAATGGAAGAATGAATTCTAAGGAACCATGAAGTTCAGAGTAGGAAAACTTTATTGAGAAAGGTAGCTCCCTAGAGACAGGAGGGGACTCGAAGGTGAGTTGCCAATGAGCTCACTTTTCAAAAGAAGTTTTATACAGCAAACTCATGAGGTAGGTACAAAATTACAAGGTGGGTACCATGTGGATGTCAGCCAGTAAGATTACAAATATAAGTAATATTGATCCAATGAGGAAGCAGGTAAAGTAGCAAGTGTACGTGCAAAGAACAAAAATATTTTTAGGAAGGTCTTGGTTACTCACTGCAGTCTATCTAGACTGTATTGAACCAGGTGATACCAATTATTTCATCCCTTAGGGAGGCATGCAGGCATGGTCATTCTGCCTTTATCTACTCTCTTAAGGACTTAGCCCTCTCTCACCGCCTATAATATTTCTACCTAATTTACATGTCTGTAATAGATACAGAGTGATAATGTTAGTTCTTTAGATTCAATTTTATAACCATACTCTTAAAATGGGAAAGAGAAAACTTCATAGGAAAATTTTGCCAGAGTTGGTTGCAGTATAACATTTTAAAATTATTGCAAATGTTACAAAAATTATAACAAGGTTAAATGGAAAATGTTAGGGTAAAAAAGTGTGATATTTATTTAACAAAGGATTCAGATCTTTCATAAATGAAACACCTGTTGAGAAAGGGAGATCTATAGCAGGATCCAGGTAATTCAGAGATTTTTTGTGTTTTGCTGTTTCTTATTGGCCTTCAGGGATAAGAGGGAAGTTGGGAGTTTTTTAACTTTTACAAAACTTTACAATGGATATTGAATATGAAGATTGTCCAAGGTACTACTAAAGGACAAGGCATAATGTAGGGAACAGAGAGTCACATAGTTCAATGTGAGCAAGACGTGATAAAAAGTCACTTGGTTTGCTCCAGAACTGAACTCCCACCTCATGCAAAACCCTGTGAATGTATATAAAAGAAACTGGAAAAGCTATCACCAGTACTAAATCATAATCGCAGTTATCTTTGATAAGCTCATAGATACTGGCAAATATTTCCATCTGAATTGGCATATGCATTGACATTTCATTAATTTGAAAGATGGTGAAAAAAATGGTGCTGTGAAATTGTGAATGGGTGACTGTAATAGGTGAAATTCATAGATAAATTTAAAAAAAATAAAAACTGTATATATAATTTTATTTTGCACACAATTAAATCTTTAAATCCTGGCACAGAAAAAGTTTGAAGGGTTCCAGTGGTAAATAACCCTCTGCCAATTACTCTAACCAGGCTGCACAAGTACCATTTTAGAGACCAGAAGAGAGCCATAGTGGACATGTGGAGGAATGGAAAGAGAATCCAGTAACAGAAGTCCTGAAGGCATACTAAATAGCAAGTACTGCAGAACTTATATATTCAATGAGACCAAAGGTTCATGTGTACTTTTGCAAAATTCTCAGTCTCCAGCTACCATTAAAAAATGAGTGGTTGAGGTTTAACAATACGGATTTTAAAACCAAGTGGGGATGCACACCAACCATGTGAACTTGAGTTGTTTATTTCATCTCACTACTGCCCAATCCTTCTCTGAGAACTGAAAACACTATAGAAACAATGCTATTTATATTCTTTTACTGAGAAAACAATTACATGGCATGCAGGAAGGTTGGGATTGCATTTATTTTCAATTTCCATTTTGCTTTTATTCTTCTTGTAACATTTTAATTTCCTTTTGGAAATTCTCTACAATGTCATTATGACCTAAAAATCTGGTAGTGCTGACCTCACTCCTACCTTCAGAATTGGGTCTAATTGTTTTAAAATAATTCATGAGTTCCATGGCTTTTAGGCAAAGCAATTGGTTTAGGAATGACTCTATGATCCAATTGGGGTCAATGAAGGATACTGATTCCAAAATTTTAAACAGAAGTTTTCTGGCTCCCTTTTCCCCTCTTCTCCTAGAGTTGTATTGGTAGATGTGGAATATATTTTCATGCCTGAAAATAACTTTCTTCTTATCAACGTATGGTGGAGAAAAAACTGAGCAATCACTTCAAGTTTCAGTAGAGACTAGTTCTCTCTAACTTGTTTCACCTTGGTGAGCCAACAATTATCATGAAGTGATTGGTGCTGCTGGTTGGCACTATGTTTTCTGCTACGTTGAACTATTGAGAGAACTTTAATAACCAGTTTGTGTCATTGGGGGGAAATAACACCTCATCCAGCAACTCTGAAAATTCTAATGATTTTTATGGGAAGATGAATCAAAATATCACACAAATTAGAACTACAATGTCTTTTCTCAGAATATGAAGTACATTTAGTGATTTTCACAAGGTTCTTTAGTTTCATCTAAACTGTAAATTTGTAACTAAATTTTTAACTACTTTATCTTACATAGCAATGAGCTTTTGCAGAGTGGACTGTCTCTCACACACAGTACTATGACATCAACACCTAGGTACAAAGTAATATGGTATTTTCCTTTCCTATATTTGATAGCCCGCTGAAAATACTGGCCTTACAAGGGTTTCACTGTGAATTTGTGGCTTCGCACTGCTATATTTGATCCAGTGGTACAATAACATTATAAAATAGGACCACATAGAAAGGATAATCTCTGATTTTTCAGTGTGTGGTAGCTGAAATGATACTAGACTAAACTTTGAATAACAATTTGATCCAGGTATATATGAATTTCAAAAGAGAGACAAGAATATTCTGAACATTCTTGTGGTCTATGAATAATCTTAAGTGTTTGAATTTTTAAATCCCAATATTGAACATTAAAGAAATGTGAGAATTATATTTGAACAGAAAGAATATGTGGAAGATCATCTAGAATCATTCCACACAAATTTAGTATGTCTATACAGATATATATATGTAAATGGACATATATTCATACATATAACCACACACATTGTATATATTTAGGCCTTTCAACTTCTCATAAACAGTGACATATCTATTTTTTCTGAAATAAAAAGTTTCACAAAACTAGTAATAAATACTGAAATTGAGATTCTGAGCAGTACGAGCTAGTTCAGAAATTCCCAAGCCATTCTTTACAACAAATTGAGGATGGTATAGTCAGCCTCACAAAATTTCAGTCTCTGGAGTTGGCAGGTCTTCCAAGATAGCAATAAAATAAACATGCTCTTGTTTTCCACAATACTCCTGGAAAACACAGTGGTATTCATGATCAGTTAGAAAGAAAACTCAGCTGAACACTGCTGAGCCGTTTAGCAGAGTACCAGCTATTTGCAATTATCAAGTAGTCAGACAGCTTGCCCTCTCCAATCAAGTTTCTCTTTTATTTTTGATGTCCAGTGACAACAAATGACATCCACAGTCATGCTGTTGTCAAGGCCTGGGAAATTACTCTTTGCAAATGTGAAATTAGAAGACCATGGATTCCCATTGACAAGGATCCACGAAATTATGCCTCATGTTGTATATTTGAAAGAGATCTTGTTTTGGAACCAGAGACGTTGAAATTCAATTTTGGACAGATGTCTTATTAGCTACATCTGAATGCATAATTTCTCTCGTCTGTTAAGTGCATGTAATAAAATGAGGTATAAGTATTAGGTATAGCATGAACAAAATCGCTCAGTATATTTACTGAATTACTTAAGGATTATTAATGGTTTAGTAGTGTAATGCTTAAGGCCTCTGGGGCCCTCTGCTGCCTGTCGTAACTCAGAGACTAATATTTTAAGTGAAAAATGGTAGTACAATTTTTTAAAGTCAGTAGATGGACCGACTGGAGTGTTGGCAAGCTAGACCTGCAACTATAAAACTGTATTTCAAAACAGCATGAATTTTTTTCTACTATTAACCAAAAAGTACTGCTTTCTGATGAACATGTGATAGCCTTCCTTTTATTTATTGGGCTTAAACTGTTTTCTCTTTAGCTAGAAGAGTGCCAACTAATCAAGAAAGCACAGGCCTTCCTCAGATTACTACAAAATACTGTAAAAGAACTCTTAGAGCAAGAAATCAGAAAATATTTGTATATAGTCACCTACGGTACTTTTTAATTCTTTAGTTTCCTCATCTGGGCAATAACATGGTCTCTAAATCTCAACCATTAGTAAGGTTCTGTTGCTTCCTCAAATAACCCAATAAAATGTTGGCTTCCATAATTTCTATTCAATAGGAATTGCTCTTTAGAAGAATAATTTAACTTTATTATTTAAAAACATCCAACTATTTGAATGTCATCAATTGCTTCTTATCTTTGGTATCATTTGTACAACTGTTTACAGAGCTAATCCCTGTTAAATTTCACCCACACTAAAAATAATAATAAATGCTAATGGGTACTAAGTATTTTTCTTGGGAACAGCAGTATTCAATTTACATGTATTAACTAAGCTAAACATTAAACAAATCTGCTTAGACAGATATTATTATTATTATTATTATTATTATTATTATTATGTCCCTTATTGTTAGAGGTAGGACAAAGGGGATATAAAGAAGTGATGTTAATTGTTTAATTTTCTTTGTTTAGTGAATGAAGGTGCTGAGGCTAGTATTCTACTGTACACACAACGTGGTCAAATGTGATTCTTATCCCTGTGTCTTCCCTATGTGTTGCCTTGTAGAAATTTAAAAAATCATTGAACTACAGTAGTGTGACTCTAGTATTTAGATACTACTTTCTTTATATATCCAGTACTGGTCCGCACAACATAAGTGACTGTTATTATTTCTATTGAGATGTTCTCCAAAAACCCTTTACATTCTTTTGCAAGGTGATTGGCGAGCTATAGGGTTATAGCTAAGTTACTGTTAGGAGGTGGGTTCTGATTGGAGGAGACAGGTCAGTGGGAGCATGACCCAGAAGGATAGATCTCCCTTTCTGCTCCTTTTTTCTCTTTATGACTATCATGATATCAACAGCTTTTCTTCCATTATGCCCCTCTATCATATTATTTTTTTTTCTGTGCAGGCAGCCTATGATAGACAGGAACAAAAATCTCTCCCCTTGTAAGTTGTGCCTTTTCACTATTGTATTCCAGCAATAAGAAAGTGACTAAGACATGCACTTTTGGCATATGCGTTTGCCACAATGACATTTTGGTTAATGGAGAAAATACATAGAGGAAAGTTGTTACGTAAGGTTACAGTAGACTTAAAAAATTCCTATTGCCTAGTGATGCTAGAGCTGTCCTCATAATATTGTAGTTGAATATTACTCATGTGTTTATTGTGGGAACAAATCTATTTATATATGTTTATATACACAAATACCATTATTTTACAATGGCGTACTGTATTCAGTGCAGTAGCATGCTGTAAAGGTTTGTAGAGGAAGAACAGTAGACTCTATAAATATGCATCATCTACATATTGTAGCTATATGAAAATATAAATACAAATATACCTTTAAAACATACTAATTTCTAGGTTTTCTAATTGCTGAATCTTTTAAATGACATAATTCTATACTTATTTTAAAAGTAAATTGTGGAATATTCATGTATTTCTGTATTTAGGAAAAAGTTATAAGTTTTGATGAGGAGAAGACTGGGTTTCCTCATCTTTCCTTTATGCTTCAAATGTTCTTGCATTTAGTTCACATTTTTTCCTTCAAGTTAGCCTGCTATTTATCTATCTTGTCAAATTCCCATTCTCTTACAAAACATGGAAGAAAACTAAATTGGTAAATTAACTCCTTATAATGAAAAGGGACTTGGTCACATACAGTTGACCAAGTCTAAGAAAGGGAATGCCAACAGGAAAAGCCTTAGAGTGACACACTCCTAAGACAGTAATTGGTTTAAAGCCTTAAATGAACCAACAAAACAAAACCAAATAACAGTGAGTTTAAAAAAAGAAATAAAATAATGCTTTGCAGGTCATTCTTTCATTTCTGCCTTTTCAGCTTTTCCAAATAAAAGACAAGAGGGAAGTAAAGCAAGAACAAACAATAACACAAAATGCTTTCTGTGTTCAAGAGGAAAAAACTGACAGAGAACTTTTTGCCTAAAGTGCATCTACTTTCTCACATATGTTCTTCATTTTTGGCATACAGTCACTTGGTTTTTGATGGACAAGCTACTCAATGATTTCATAAATCCAATGTCACATGTTCTTTATGTTATCAGAACTCATTCCAGCATTACTTCCACATACAATGACCATTATTCTTGAACAATTTCGACTACTCAAGCTCTATTTCTAAGTAATAAGGTGGGAATACGTTTTGTCTTACATTTTATGAGATGAACAATGGATATGTATTAACTGCTTTCCAAATCTGATGCTATAACACTATATGTAATTAGTCATTAATAAATATTTTTGAGTATCTTGTATCAGTCCAAAATGTGACACAGACTGGTTCCACAAGGTGTAGTGGGTATAAGCTTTTTTCTAATGTACTAAACTTAATTTTAATTAAGTAATTATTGCCAGTGTAAAAAACATACTATATATGTGTTTAGCTTGAATGATTTCTACTTCTAAATAAAAAATTGAAGACCACTCTAATAAGATATCAAAAATTTAGAAGCATTTAGGTGATGAACCTCCTTTATTTATATGGTAATTGTCTACTCTAAATACATAAACTTTTGATATAATTGGACAGAATATTTGAAATCAAGATCTACAGATGAATCTAAGCATAGTGCACTGAACTGCTAACCAAGTTATTACAGCCAGACTTCATGCAAAATCATGCATAGCAAGAAGAGAAATACTCAATACAAGTATCTTACTTATTTTCTCATCCCTGAGACACAATATCCCACACTGACAAGTTAAACAGGAGATGTTTATTTTAGCTTACAGTTTGTAGAGATTTCAGTCAGTATCAGTTGTCTCAAAAGCAGGGTGCGAGAGGGGTATCGCAGAGGAGAAACAGTCCATAGTACGGCACACAGAAGGTAGAAGCAGCTAGAAACAGCTGCCAGTCTTTCATCTGTATTTTTATCTCATCTAGGCTACCAACCTTTTGGGTAGTACCACTTACACCCAGGAAGGGCCTTCCCATTATCTATACTTAGTACTATGCTAATTCCAAGCAGTGGCAGTGTTACCTACCCTACATCTAACAAGCACTGAAAAGTCCCACCTATGATCATATGAGTATTTGAGGAGACATCTAGATACAAGCCGTTGCAATAAGTAAAACTCCCTGCACCAATAACAAACATAAGAAATCTTCTTGTGTTATTTTTCACATACTCAAATAAATTTCTTGACAATCAAGAGTTTTCACAGTCATTTCCATATCATCAGAAAACCTTTTACCTTTCACTAGTCACTACATGGACATAACAAGTTTCATTGTAATTCTTAATTTAAGTAAACAATTTACAATTGCAGTTACAGTTAATTACTTATTGTAATTCTTTACTTAAATTACACTGTGGATGGTCCTTGAAGCAGTATTAAATAATAGGTCAGAATGTAGAAATAGGATTCAATGTATCTGCATTCACATCATTCCTTGACATCTTTTCCTTTGTATAAATTTAACCTCTCTTTATAGCAGTTTTGCCATTAGTGAAATAGCTATAGTAATATTGCATACCGCCCCAGTTTTTGAGAATTAAATGACTATGTGGAAAATTCTTAAAACAGAAGTAAAGACTTTTATATAGCTTTCACTGTTATTGTATGTGTTTTGTCTACCCAACTAAGTTGAAAGGAAATAGCTTAATATGGTTTAGAGGATGGAGGACAGGAGGTAAATGAAGGGCAAAAGCTTTTCAAATATGTCTCATAGTTGAAATATGTACTTTTGAGTCACTGACCTGACTTTGTTTTAGTGAGACTCTGGGATCTTGAAGGCACACTCCTAAGACAACAAGATGAAAACCCTTGGTGCAGGAGGACAGAAGGGAGGTGTCAGGAGTGAAAAAGGGAGCCCAGCTGGGCATTTGCATGGACACGACAAGTTTGTTTGCAACAGAAGGTATTTGACTGCAGGC
The DNA here is from genome assembly GCA_004365215.1 of Cuniculus paca. Classification (NCBI taxonomy): domain Eukaryota; kingdom Metazoa; phylum Chordata; class Mammalia; order Rodentia; family Cuniculidae; genus Cuniculus; species Cuniculus paca. The sequence goes on along the minus strand of RJWT010010728.1, from coordinate 11,255 downwards.
TTATATTTTAAGTGCCACTTTATATATTTATTCAATAGACTAGCAGATTGTAGTGCAGATTCACCTTTTGTTCTTTCCTATGATGAGTTTCCTAAACCATGTTATAAAGTCATAGATGAAAAGTGCTTTCTCCCTTTCAAATGGAAATTTTAAGATAAATGGAAATTTTGGGCACAAATGTTATCATCATAAATGAGAGAATAAAACACATTTTTCTGTGTTTTCTCTTGACAATAGTTCAAAAAAGAAAACTAAAAATGACTCACCTAAGGACCACATCAATAAAAATTATGATCAGGCAGCCTATATTTAAACCCTTTCTAGTGGTATGACCTTGATCAAATTATTTGACCTTTCTAAGCAGGTTTTCTACTCAGAAAGCTGGTATTATAGTAGTCATAGTTTATGGACTGTCTCAAAGTTTAAAAGAATTGCTATAAAAGTTCATAAAATAGCGCTCATATATACTAACTACCCATCATTTGTTTTGCTGTTGTAAAAATTACCAGTGATTGGAATCTGATGGAATTGGTCCTATCAAATTTGTTCCTATGAACAATCTTATAAATATCAATCTTATAAATATCAGTGAGAAGAGGCCAGTTCTAAAAAGCTAAAGACATACATCTCAGAGATAGCTGCCAATTCCACTCAGAACTCCAGCAAATACACACTGTGGTCACAATCTTTTACAAGCAGTAAAATGTGTCGGCTACTTGGATTGACACAACTGTTCTCATATTTTCAATTTGAATGTGGTTGAGTCTGTTTGAGGACAGCATTCCATCAACATTCCTAGTGTCTCATGCTCTTGAGCTTAAAGTCAAGCCTTATTTCTACTTATTAAACGTAAGGGCCTGTGATACATTCAGGAGCACAGTAATAAGCAGAATGAGTGATGAGATATCTCTCTGATAATTTACCAAATTCTGTGAACAATAGGAATACCTATTTTGCAAAATTCACTATAGGTTCCTGTCTATATAAACCCCTATTTTAAGGTTGTACCTCATGTTAGTCAGCCTTTTATAGCCATGACAAAATACCTGAGAAAAATTTAAGAAAGAAACATTTCTTTTGGCTTATGGTTTCAGAGCTATCAGTCCAAGGTGGGCTGGTTTTAAGACCAAATATCAAAATAGAGGGTGTTATGGAGGAAAGCTACTCACCTCATGGCAGTCAGGAAGGAGACAGAGAGAAAGAGAGAGGGAGAGAGAGAGAGCCAGAGAATAAAACATACCCTTCAAAACTACACCTGCAGTAGCCTGCTTCATCTAATTAGGCCCCAACACCTAATAAACTCATTTAGCTAATGAAATCATCAAGGAATTATTGCACTTGATGAAGTTAGAGCCCTCATGACACAGTCACTTCCCAAAAGCCCATCAACTGGCAACTAAGGCTTCAAGACAATGAGTCCTCTGGGAGACTTTCTGGATCCCAGCCCTACCATAGTGACTACAATACTGGGAAAATAAAGAAACGGAAACTAAATTGCATTGAACACTTCTCTGGAAGCCCTTTTCTGTGCCTTGCATATTCAGTCTCATATGACATAGTTTAAGCACCTTTAAATTAATTTCGCTTACAGGGAGTTTACAAAGTTAAAACAACGAATTATGACCCCAGGATGCCTGAAGTATAAATGTCTACAGTCTATCTCACACTTGGAAATATTATAACCATAAAACCATTTGGCATCTTATAGGACTATGCATTTGCAATTTTATTTAATGTTTCATTTTTTTCCAATTCTGAGAGAAGATCCAATACCTTTTGTGATAAGATGGTATTTACATACCATGATTTATCTTATAAGTTTTGAATTAGAAACACTAGTGACTATAGAGGTATCTTGGTTTAGGATAACTGGATTCTGCCATTCTAAAAGAGAAAGTTCTTTAAGTCATTGCTTTGTGCATATGACATTGTTTTGCATGGGTATGAATCGTAAGCTTCTAGAAGTCCAAACTCAAATTGGTTGTTTTCTTTCATTGTTCCACTTTTGAGCTTAGCACCTTAATTTCAAGAGAGTAATGTGTTCAATAATAAATCAGTCAGTGACAAAGTGTTCTGAAATCTGTCTTGTCAGGTCTTCCTCAGATGATACAATTTCTTAGTTGTATTTTAAGACTCAGGAAAGAAGTCTTCCAGAACAGTTTATATTTTAAATATTCTTTACTGCTGCTACATCAGTTATCAGAAATATGTCTCAGTTTGTGGTTTGAGAAACATAAATATAGTGAATAAGTCTCAGACAATTATCATTGAAAGCTCTGTCACCTCGATACTCCTCATAAACCTGGGCTTTATACAATGGGACATGAATGGAAGAATTGACCCTTTGTGATCTAAGACACTGTGGTCCAAATCCACATTCTGTTCTTTAGTGGAGGTTTTCCAAGGTTTTCTATGTTTATTCTTGTCTTTGGAGAACAAGATATGATAAAAATATTTACATAAAAAACAAATATATATGATGTAAAAACAGAACGCTTTTACTTAGGAGAGAATAAAGAACTCAGACCTTGTCCCACTTGGTTTCCCTTTTGATTTTTTCCTAATCCACCAATCCACATTCCACTGGACCCAAGAAGGCAACGTTTTGTGAAATGTAGTTAAAAGCCCTGAGTTATCTTTCAGAATCAGATCATACCCTACTGAAGCAACTGTATTTATCATGAAATAATTTTACAAATAAAATCATTTTAAAAGATTTGGTCTTTTATCTTCAGATAATTTTTTAATCTCAAAATTTATTTTTTTTCTGACTGAGAAAAACTCAGCAAGTCCTAGCTCCAAATGTTTTCTTTAGACTCTGCTTGTGAAGTGAATAAAATCTTCTTTAGCTCACTTTTCTGTTAGTATAGCTTACAGAGCTGAAAAATTTATAAGAAAGAATGGAGTTAGTCCCTCTGCCCTTTGATATGAAAAGGATAATGTGCGTAGGACCTAAGTCAAATCAATGGAGACATCTTTTCAAGCAATTTTCCACAGTCAGATCTAAGACTGGCATAGACAAGAGTTTATCAATGATTCTCACTCACACAACATAAATTGCCATTTTCACAGCCTCCAATAGTCATTTGAAATTGTTCCAGTCTTCACTAACGTATGTTCACCAACCTCTCCTTGTTACTCGTCTCTAATGCAATGTACCATATTTTAAACATATTTCTATACCAGTCAAGTTTTGGAACTAATGTCTGTGTCCAATCGTGTATTGCTAAATAAAAGGCTATCCCAAAATAAAAAGCATCAACTGTCATATGTTACCAGTTTAGTTTGGGTTTAACTAAGTGGTTTTTTGGCTGCTTTCACATGACTAAGTTCAGTTAAAGGTAGGAAAAAAATTGTACCTCTTGCTAGACAGGGTGCCACAATCACATTGCAAAGATACATAGATACAATGATCGAAGCTATTTTTACAATGTCTTTGTGAATAATGTACCACAGATTTATTGGAATCAATTGCAAGTTGCTACATTTTATTTTTTCCCAATAAGCAAGTAATAAAGTCTAGGGTGGTCTTTAAAAATTAGCAACAACAGATTCAAAATTATTCCTGAAATTGTTCTTCACTTGAATTTCAACATATTTTCTTAATGGTTGAACAAAGAATGTGGAACTATGTCTAGTATCCTGAGTTGTTCATTATCCTAAGTGTTTTTGACTGAAGGTGCAAATGTCTTCAAAAGGATATTGGCAGCTCACAATTTCCTGTGAGACCGAAGAAACAGGCATTAAAATTTTCACAACAGAGACAGCTACAAAGAACACGATGTACAGAGTGGGTACAGTCTTGTCTCCACTGGGATATGAGGAAATTGCAAACACTTGAAATGTTTTGCCCTCCTAGTTCAGATTTAGTTACATAACAAACATCTCAATAAGTATGGCTTTGATCACATTGGTCCTTACCTAGGTGAAAATCGAAGAATTGAATATGGTCAGCATAGCTGAAATCCAGTAGTAAGAAGAGCCTATCTTCAGAAGGGGTTCAGGGTCTTGTGAAGAACAAGGAGTGGTTGCTAGAAGCTAACAGCAGCAAAATTACACTTACTCTGACGGATGGAGTTCGTCATGCCTGGGGTAGAAGCATATGACAAGTCAGTCGCAGAAGGGTAAACAAGTTTGAGATTTGTTTTTTCAAATTACTGAAAACCTTGATATAAATTAATTTCAGCTACCAGAGAGAATTTACCTTACATTCACTGTGAATCAGTGTTAAAGACCTGAGGTATTGGCCATGGAAATGCTACTAGACTGAGCAGAATATCTAAAACCTGAAAATCTTTCCTTTAATGAGGGTTCTCTCACCATTTTCCATCACTTAGAAAAGGGAAAATGGCATGGTACTTGATCAATTAATGTGTTGTCTATTGGAATCTTGGCCCCCACATGCCAGTGTTAACTGCCAACTCAGCAAACCCTGCAGGGACAGGGTCATAACTCCCTAGCTGTGGCTGGCTGTTGAGCATGGTGATTTGGAATCTGATGACTCAAAGCCACATCCCAGGTAGCAGCTGGCTGTCTTTGGATTTCTCTTTTCTCCTAATGTTCCATTAACCTCTCACAGCTGGCCGCCCTATGCAAGATCAGCAGTTCAGCTAATCTTTCCCTGATCTCTCCCCCCTCTTGCAGGAGGCTCATCATTAATACATTCTCCCTCTGCTCCCTGCTCGCTCTCAACCCACCAATGCTCTCTATTAGCCCTGCTGTGCCAGAGGCAATTCATCCCCGCTGTCTGCTCAGCACCAGCTTTGTTAGGCTTCAGCACTGCTGGGCCCTAAGGCAGTGGATGTCCGAGCCCATTAGAGACTGGGTTGGAGGCAGTGCAAGGATACATACTTGTGTAAGAATATGTTGAACCTGCATTTCCTCATATGTCCTGCTTACAAGCTCCTACTCGGTTGAAAACCTTTCCCACAGCTATGACTCAAATTACAATAATAAAAAATCTCAGTAACAATGATTAATAAAATAATAACAGTAGCATTATCATAACAGTGGTCTATTGCATATGGAGAACGGGGTAACTGCTGGATCTGAACCAAAAGCTACATGATACGATTAAATCTTACAAAATCTCTATGAAATAGGTAATGTTGGTGAGGATATATCAGGTCACTGAAAGTTTAATGAAGCTGCCCAAGGCCATCCATCCAGGGGGGGAAAGCTTATACTTGATCTTTGCTTCCCTATTTCCTTTAAAAGTTGAGGTTTTTTAATTATTATACATAATAATTTTATAGATACCAGTTATGTTGCTTGGGGTTCTAAGGACACGCCAAAATTAAGCAGAGTTTAACATTGACTTCACTAGCAAGGTAGATGTATATTAGTGTCATATAGTTAAGCATGGAGTGCATTAACTTTGTATAAATTTAAAAATATGAAAAAGAAATGAAAAAGAATTTCCAACTCTGATTCTTTAGACACCAGAAATACCCACTCCCTGTCTTCTAATTTTAAGGGGAATGTATGTGAAAGGATGAAGAAGCAGGAATGTGAGAAATGAGGTTGACTAGAGTGTTTTAAGACATAGATGCAATCATAGGTCATTAGAAAAATGCAAATTAAAACAACTCTGGGATTTCATCTCACTCCAGAAAGAATGGCCAGGATCAAGAAAACCACCAACAACAAATGCTGGAGAGCCTGTGGGGAAAAAGGAACCCTTCTCCACTGTTGGTGGGAGTGTAGACTGGTGCAGTCACTGTGGAAATCAGTCTGGAGGTTCCTCAAAAAGCTACAATTGGAAGTCCCATTTGATCCAGCTATTTCACTTCTGGGCATATTCCTAGATGAAGTGAAATCATCTTACCACAGTGATATATGTGCACCCATGTTTATAGCAGCACAATTTGTAATAGCCAAATGTTGGAAACAACCCAAATGCCCATCAATTGAGAAATGGATAAAGCAAATGTGGTACTTTTATACAATGGAGTACTACTCAGCTATGAAAAGAGGATCACATTGAGGCTTTTATAGATAAATGGATGCAACTTGAAACCATACTCATAAGTGAAATAAACCAAACTCACATGTGTAAATACCACATCGTCCCCCAAGTGTAAGAAACTGAAAGACTCAATAAGATACAAAATCCCAGATAAATATGGGGGAAAGGTTCTGAAGTCCAATGGTGCTTTTATTCTTTGATTTGATTGTTTTAAGTCTCTTTTCTACTGTTTGATTGCAATATGTGAGAAGATATGAACAGCTTTTTTGAAAAAAACAAAGGACATGAAGGTAGCCATTGTTGGTTTCTTGTCTGATTTGAAGGCCTGTAATGCTTTCACTCCTTTGTTTTATCTGGTTTTATATTATTTTGTTTTGTTTGAGTTTATTGTGTGTGAATATATGAATAACCATTTCGAAGAAGGCAAGAGACACTAGGGTAGCCACTGTTAATCTCCTTTTGTTATGTTTTGAAGACCTGTATTGCTTGCAGTGTTCTGTTCTGAAATGCTACGTTGTGTTTGACTCCATTCTGTTTTGTTTTGTTTCGTTTTGTTTTGTTTTGTTTTGTTTTGTTTTGTTTTGTTTTGTTTTGTTCTATTCTCTTTAAAAAAAAAAAAGACATAGACGCAACATGACTCTACTCACATCCTAGCAGGGTCTCTGTGTGGCATGGCCCTCCTTTCTTAATCTCTGTCTTAGCCAAACTGTTCTTTCTGATACCCTTCAATATTCAGGCATTTATATTCTTTCTACTCACTGTTCTCTGAACCTGGTCAGCTCTTTATTTCTCTTTTCTCCCAAGTCATTCACATCCATCTTTCAAAGTCTAGTTCTATTGCTACCACCTCAAGCATCCTTATCCACTGGACCAAAGCCTATATTGTAAACTCCAATACCCCTGTGTCTCTTCTTCCTTGCTTGTATCATTATTACTTTATGCTTGTTTTGTGATTATTTGATTAGCAATCATTCGCTCAGTTGAAACAGATTAGATTATAGTCTGAAAAAGATTGGTATCATACCTACTTACCTGACTTTTTGCTTTTAGCCCAGTACCTGGCATATTGCAGATAAACCATAATAATATTTCATTTATTGAGAGAAAAGGAAAAAAGTTTAAATTGATAGAAGGAAGAGATATTTCAGACATCTATAGTACTTGTTCCTATCAACTTGGCATATGAAGAAGGTCAGTGAAGATGGGCACCACTCATGCTGATGGCTTCTCCATCTTTCTGCCTAAAGTCATTGTCACATGAACTTGGGAGTAGGTTTCTCCTTTACACTGGAAACTGGGAAGGACCCATAAATAAAACCACAGGAGGGAACAACACAGAATAAGAAATTCAAGTATGGAGAGAAATAGCACTGTTTCTTTACCTCTCTGTGAATGGCTGAGTTTCTGGTCACTTTCATGCCACACCCATCGAGTACATCTTTTCATCAACTCTAAGCGGACTACTTCCCTTTGCCCCTCTTCTAAGTTGCTCCCTCGGAACTCACATTAAGACAGAAGGGAAGAGAAAAATATGCAAAGGTAGGAATTAAAAAAGAAGGAAACATGAAAAGTACAAATGAAGAAAAAGGGGAAAAGGAAGAGGAGAGAAAAAAAGAAGCAAGTGGGTCTGCAAGAGAAAAAAAAAGGAAGAATCTAAAAAGCACAGAATTAAAGTAGAAAGTGAAAAGGAAAGGAAGGAGAGAAACAGCAAAACTGAAATAAGAGGGAGGAAATCAAGTTACAAACAGAGGAAAGGAAGCAGGAAGTAAAACAAAAAAGGAAAGGTGGAAAGAAAGAAAATGAGACAAAAGGAAAGATAAGGAGAAGAAAGCAGAGGAAAGGACAGGAGAAGAAAAGGTGAAAAAAGAAAAAATTTTTAAAAAATTAAAGAAGAAAAATAAACAGGAGGAGACTGGAAAAGAAGCAGCAGAGAAGCCTTTAGTTACAAAACAACAGGACAAAGCAACAAAAAGAGGATTCAGGCTGATGGCGCAGAGGCAAAAAGCATGGTGGAAAATACCTTTTCCTGAACACACTAAAATTAGTGTACTATATTCTGTAGTGCACAAGAGTGTTTCCTCCTGCTGGGTTAAGAAGTCCAAGCAAAGAGAACAGCCTGAGCTATAGCAAGAAGGTCCTGGCCATCTGGTTTACATCTTAAAGGCCGACTTGTCTCCCCATGTGCATGTCAGGTTCCTCCTGTACACACACACACACACACACACACACACACACACACACACACCCCTACACCCACACTTGGAGCTCCCGATTGTTCCTAAAAGAAGGACATGTTTAGCAAACATTGGTTGGGGCAGCTGCAAAAGCACAGATTAAGTAGTCTCCACATCTTGGGCCTCTCAATGCATTTGACAGCTCTCATAAGACAGGTGTAATGCATGTTCTTCAGGTCAGAAGGACATTCAGTCAGAATCAAGTTTACTGAAGCAAGACAAATGCCTGTCGCAGTTGTGACATGTCCACCGAGGATTAATACACTCTTATTTGTAAGTGTGTAAGTGTGAAGTCTCTTTCTGGCGCCGGAAATTTTTTTTATAGCCCAGTCACTAGGAAATTAGTAATTTTACCTTCAACAATCTCCAATTTAAGTGTATTTTTTCTTATTTAAAAACAATAGGAATAATATAACTCAGAGAAAGAAATGAGAATGTAGGACTCGCGTGTTGGAGTTAACACTGCCATCAGTTACAAACCATTCTTTCCCTCTCTGCCTTTCTCTGGAACTCAGTTTAGATGAGTTTCAAAGTACTCCAAGTGGGCTATGTACGGTTCCTTCTGGACTGAAAATGAGAGAGGGAATCAATCACTCCCTTTGCCCATGCTTCGTCCAAAACAGCACATGTTGAGCATTGAGTGGACTTACACTGGAAGAAGTATTCTGCTAAAATGTCAATATGTTATTATATATGTATACATTTATATTACCTCATTGTAAATACTTATATTTATATATAAGTTTATATTTATAAATTATAAACAAATACATATTTATACTGTCATAAAATAATATGTAATCATCTTTAAAGCCCTTTTCAAGTGTAAATTTACTCAATCTCTATAAAGACACAAGTAAAACATCCCTTATTAAGAATGCAAAGCCAAAGTAATATTTTCTTCAAAAGGGAGCAGATAGAATTTTAAAGGGAAATATATTAAATTATAGAGACATTATAGTCACACCTGACAAATGTGTTTCTGTGGCTGGGATTATTCGTACAATCCTTTCAGCTGCTCCAGCTGATTGAGAGGGGCCCACTGAGCTCTCTGAGGAGTATGGGAAAGCTCCGTCTTTAGAAGGGCAGCTTAAGGAAGTGCTGCCTTCTCTTCCCTGTGCTCTTATCAAAATGTCAGAGGAGCACACACGCAGAGATGATTTCTCTCTCCTTCCACAAGCATTAGCCTCAGTCTGTGGACGAGATGTCTATCACAGAGATAGAAAGAAAAGGAAAAACATAGCGAAATACTTCTTGCCTTCAATTTCCTTTGTGATTTGTCCACGCCAGAAGGGAAATGAAAAACGCTTCTCCAACTTGGCAATTTCCCAGAGACCCTACAGAGTGCAGAGGAGCAGGAGGGTCAAGGAGGAAGTGGCTTCTGGGCTCCACCCAGCTTGAGCAGGCTTTTTGATCAGTCTATTAAAGGGGCTGAAAGAGGGGAAAGGTGTGCAGTGTAAGAAATGCCAGGGTATGTGGGCGTTCCTTGCTAACTGGGTAGCTCCAGTTTGATTTAAGAAGTGTCCCTGGATAGATACCACAATTGTGTGAAAATGGAAGCATCCCTGGGTATTTATGAACTCCATCAAACATTTCACCATTCAAATGGCTCGAAGGGACCGAGAACTGTGTTTCATTTGTTGTACAGTTTACAGGTTAAATCCTTTCCACCAAGTTTTGATTCACAGTGGCAGATAAGACAATGTCCTGGGGCCCCCAGCATCCCTTCCATTCTAGACTTAGGTAGAATTCTTCATTCCCAAGGCAAGAAAACTCTCTATTTGTAAGTGGCCTGTGCTTAGCAAGAGAATTCTGTGAAATTCTAATCCTGTAAAACTTAGAATATTGTTCCTTTTTTCCATGAAGAAAATTAGAAACTCAACAAAGTTATGAGAAATTTAAAACATTTTGTATCCTAGCTTTATCTATTAGGAGCTAAGTGACCATGGACAGATTATTTCATCTAACTCTATTTTCTTATCTGAATATTATGTACTAAATTATATAAGAAGGTGATATACTTGTTAAAAGTTTAGCCTATTGTCTGAAATATATATATTTAATTGTATTATTAGCAAAACTGAGAATAGTCTTTATAATAGTGTAGAATTAAACCATGACTCCTTTTAATTACTCAAACACTTTTGAAATATCTCAGTTAAAAATAGACTTCGTTTTAAAATAATAATTTATTTAAATTATTACTCAATATTCATTTCCACTATAATCATAGTTTTTACCCATTGTAGTATAATTATAAGCACTACATGTGACTTGAATGCCAAGTAAAGTTTGTTAAGGAATAGGAACCTAATGAAAATATTTGAGTATTAGATTAATTAAGATGTTGAAAGAATACTTAATATGTGCAGACAGTGTTATGGAAACTGGAAATTAAAGGGTTCAATAGAGAATTTGCTTTTTTCATGATTAGAAAATGAGGAAACACATTCATTAGTGAATAGTAATTTGTCAGTGGAATTCACGGATTTAATGGTGTTAGAAGAATATTGAGGCAGGGAGGCCAGTTAAGAAACCATTACACTCACCTAGGAAAGGAGCAACAATTTGCTATATTAAAGTGAAAGGGTCACCAAAAAAAAATCCATGGTTGGTGGGAGTTTAAACAAGTTCAGTCACTATGGAAATCAGTGTGGAGATTCCTCAAAAACTAAAGCTAGATATTGCATTTGACCTAGCTATTCCTCTTTTAGATATTCTCCAGAAAGAGTTCAAGAAATTATATTACACTGACGCACACACCCAGGTTTATAGTAGCATAGTCTGCAATAGCTATGTCTTGGAAGCAGCCCGTGTATGTCCATCACCTGATGAATGGTTAAAGAAAATGTGGTATTTACACACAATGGCACTGCTATGCCATAAAAGTCATCTTGATTTATTTGTAGGAAAATGGATACACGTTGGGACCTTAATTTTAAGTAAAATAAATCAGATAATATCACATGGTTTCTTATATGAGAAACCCAAAATATAAATAAAGAGTAAAATTAAAGATAGATAACAAAAAGTAGGGAGATAATAAGAAGTAA
>RJWT010010727.1:0-23868 GCA_004365215.1 Cuniculus paca | reverse complement strand
TTTCCTCATGGTAAAGCGGGGCAGTAACCATATCCATGTCAGAGGGTTGACTGTGGGGATGCTCGAGTGACATGTGCTTTGTAATCTTGAAAAGCACCTCACAGTTATGAAACCTCTCAGTTCTTTTTCTGGTCATTCACAAGACGACCAGGTGCCAGTCTGGTACAGTGTTGCTAGATGCCGACTTGGTGTGGACACCAATGCTATGTCAGCACTGCCCTTAGGACTCTCTGAGCTGGGCCTCACTTTCCCTTCAGCATGGTGACTTTCAGAGAATGTGGAAAGACCCTGGGGTGGGCAGACTTGCCCCCTGGGGGAAATCTTTGAGAAGTGGGTGGTCCTGTCCACTAGCTCGGTCCACAGAGGTTTGGGGACAGATCGTTGCATGGCTGATGGGAATGAGGCCAGACGACCAGAGGTCAGTCCTGCCCCTAAGAGCTCGGTCCAGCAGGAAGGACTTAAAGACTCACCCAGGGACAGTGACCTGATGCAGGGCCTGGGCTGCTCCCCGGTGGCTCAGCCACAGGCAGGATGGCATGTCATGAGTAGTGGTCCCTGTGCCCTGCTCAGAATCCACGGCCCCTCCTTTTGCTTGGGGGGAAAGCTGCAAAGCCTCCTGTACCTCCGTGCTCCCTGTACACCTCTAGCTTCTCTATCCTCCTCCTTTTTGTTTGTACTGAGAATCAAACCTATGGCTGAGCCACATCTCCAGCCTCAGATCCCCCCCACTTTTGGTACCAGGAATTGAACTCATGACCTCACACTTGCCAGGCAGGCACTGTGCCACTGAGCTATATCCCCGGCCTTGCCCCAGCCCTTTTGATTTAAAAAAATTTTTTTAGACAGTCTTGCTAACATGCCCATCTTGGGCTTAAAACCTCCCATCTTCTTCCCTCGGCCTCCTGGAGTGCCAGGATTACAGGTATAGGCCACCATGCCCAGCTTCCTTTCATTTCTACTACACGGATCTCCTTTCCTTTCCTGGAGATCTACTTACTCCCTCTTGCCTCTGGGCCTTTGCCCATGCAGTGCCTCCGCTTCTACCTGGAGCTGTTTTCCAACTGCATCATATGGTCTCTGGGGCCCATGACCACCACAGCCACAGGAACCCTTGGACTCAATGCCTGGCACAGGATGAAGACTCAATGTTTGTTGAGTGAATAACTAAGGACAAAGGTAGGGTTTTATGGAGGAGGTGGCATTTAAGTAAGACTTGAAGGAGGGTATAATTTCAGCCCGCAGGGGAGAGGAAAGGGCATTGCTCCCTTGGGGAGCAAGCAGGCACAGGACAGGAAAACAACTCCTGAGAGGAGCAGATGTGGGTTTTCACATTCCCAGAGGATAGGAATGAACATGAATTCCAAGGCCACTCAAGGCGGGTGGGGAACAGGAGGAAGGTCAGAGCCATCGGGGGACTGGGAGGAGTTGGCTGCAGGGATTTGTGGGCCAGGAAAAGGGGCTGCAGTTGAGGACCGAGGACGGATTGGGAGCTGGTGCCTGTCCTGCTGCCTTCTGTTCCGTGGTGTCATCCACGTGCTTTGGCCTTGAGCACTCAGAGGGGGCTGCAGGCCAGCAGCGAGGACCCTCGCACAGGCTGGCTGCTTCTGAACAACACAGCTGCCTGGGTGGCAGGTGGGGCAGCCAACCTCCAAGCACTGGTGGGAGACAGTGGAGGGACATGGGCGGCCCCGTTTCCCAGCTCCCCTCGTTGAGAAGCTGGCATCCAGCTCCAGCTCCAGCCCCACCTGCATCCTGGTGCCTTCTAAGTGGCCCAGGAATTTTGACCCTGAGGAAGGAGCACAGGGCAGGGGCAGTTCCAGTGAAGAGGCAGCAGCTAAGGTCAAGAGCTAGGATCCGGGAGGAGCTGAGGGCAAATCCTGGACCCACGACTCAGCAGCGGAGCACTGCTGGGCACCTTCTCAGCAACTCCGGGCTTCAGCTGCTTTGGCTGGAAAGTGGGGGCTGCTCTGGCACCGCAGAGGTTAAGGTTAAATGACACATATGGAGCCCCAAGCATAGGGAGCACAGAGGCTCGGAGAGTAGTGGCCGTTAGCATTGCTGTGTTTTTTTTTCCTCTACGGTTTGAATTCTTGGTAGGAAGCTTGGGTTTCAGGCTTAAAAATGAAGAGCATGTCAACAAAACAGGATGGAACAAAGTCTTTTCCCAGCATGCCTCAGCATGTGGAACTGCCTTCCTGTGGAGCCCAGACAATGATGTGGCTAAAAGTCTTGAGCTTTCAAGCAGAAATAATCCCAAAAGGAAAGGAACCTCCTTATTGTTATCTCATGATAAAGCGATGCAGGGGCTGCCCTGCCCTGGTTCAAATTCCAGCTCAGACCCCTCCCTCCTAGCCGCCCTGGACCTCAGTTTCCTTGCCTGCAAAATGAAGTCCGAACAATACTGGCCTCTTAGGTTTGTTGTGAGGATTAAATGAGTTAATGCAGGTGAAGTGCTTAAAGTGTGCTTTTGTCACTAGGACTATTAGATCCTCTCATCTTTACTTAACCCTCTGTGGTGCTCTAAGTGATCGAGTGGGTCCAAATCAAGCTCTGCCTCTTCTAGCTGTGTGACAAATCTCTTAGCCTCTCTGTGCACCTATTTCCTGCTCTGTCCAATGAAGGTAACAATCTCTGCCTCACAGGCTTATGGTGAGGTACAACATCACCTACATAGGGGACCTGATTTCCAGGAGGCAGGCAGCTCACTTGACCTGTCTCCATCCCCATTTACAGATGAAGAAATAGAGATTCTGAGCTATTGGATGATTTGGTGAAAACACACACAGGCACACACACATGCACACTCTGATGAGACCAAGCTGGTCCTGGCTCAGTGACTTGTGCTGGCAGTGGGACCCCACTGGTTGCCAGGGAGTGCCCAGGTAGAAGGGTACCCTCCCCAGTTTCTTGGCATCTGCTCACTCAGGTGTTCTCCCGGCCCACCTGCACAAACACCAGTGAGCTGGCACACAGTGGCTCTATGTGGTAGGCAGGCCAACGTCCTCTAGGTGTGGGGTATGTGCTCTGAGGCCTCCAGACTGCTTGGTCTCCAGGGCCTGTATACATCACTGTGGGGAGATGCTGGGGCTGCTGACAGTGATGCTGCTGTCCTCTAATGTCCAGTTCCTTGCCCACCTGCAGGCTTTTGGACCCACCCACCATGGACCCACCATCTATTTCTGTCTTTTCAGGGGTTGCTGAGTGCTGGGAGTGTGGTAGTTAAGAATGCAACTTCTGAAGGCCTGGGTTCAAATCCTGGCTTGGCCTCTTCCAACCTAGGTGACTTGTGACAAATTACTTAGAAGCCTTCCACTTTGGAGAGCCCATTCTATAAAATGGGATGTGTGACATCTATACTCACCTCCTCAGGTTGTGCCATACATGAAGTAGGATGATAGAGGGAGATGTGCCCAGTGCCTGGTTCATCGGGAGCTTGGGATCATCAGGGCTGTGTCGCCATCGTTAACATGTAATTTTTGTGGACCTGGTGCCCTGCCTTGCTTAGGATGCCAAACACGGGAGAGAGGCAGAAGTGCATAGTCCAGTGGGAGAGATGAACGTATTCACCAACAGCCCAGTGACCGCAAAGCTTCAATCCTGGAGGGCAGAGTTGAGAGGCAAGCTGGTGAGCAGAGGTCACTGCGAGGCCCTGTGAAACAGACTCATGCCATGTGTGTCACAGATACAAGGCCCTTCAGCATCCCAGCCTTGTTGGGCTCTGCAGCCTTATCTCTTTTCTCTGCACAGAGTACAATGGGCTGGGCACAGCAGCTGCCGGGCACCCACATCCTCCAGTCTTAGTATTCCCTGGCCCTCTGTTTGGGACTCCTACCCCAGCTTCAGGGCCTTCTCTGACCTTGCCAAAGAATTGTTCTGAGTCCCCTCCCCCCTTTCAGTGCCTCCCAGGCCACAGGACCTCCCATGGAACGAGGCCACGCGTGCCCATAAAGCACCAGGCTGCCCCTGGTTTGTGCTTTGCCTGGGGAAAGTGCCTGGCTTGGGATAGGCTCAGCAGGGAGCTTCTGGCTCTGGCAACCAGACTCATGAACTGCCTCCTGGGAGAATGAAGGCAAGGCCCCCTGGGATGCCAGGCCTCCCTCTTGGTGTGCTAAAGGCATTCCCAGATGGTCCCTCCTAGAGGAAGGAGAGCCGGGCCTGCTGAAGGATAAAGGGCTGTCTGGATGCCCAGGAGAGCCAGCCAGGGAGAGGAAGGACATCAGCCTGCCGCCAAAGGCACTGACACTCTGGCTCACTTCGCACAAGTCACTGATCTGCCGAGCAGGGCCAGGCTCCTCAATCAATCCATGCTGACAGATGGTAGTGGAATCAGTGACCTAGAGGCAGAAGGCTCCATTTGTAATCCCAGAGTGGCCCAGGCGCCTGGAGGAGGGCAGAGGAGTTTGTAATAAAAGGAGTGACACAGGGTTTCCAAAAGCCATCTTTGAGCCAGGGAAGGAGGGAAAGGATTAATTTTGCTTCTGGAATTGATAAACACTGATTCAGTTCCATAAGCATTTTTTGGAGTGGACTGGGTTAGGAGAAAGGGGAAAAAACAACAGCTGATCTGCTTTTCCCTACAGACCAGAATGTGTGAAAGGAAAACAGAATCCATACATTTGAGATGAGGAGAGCTAATGAGATCAAAGAGGAAAGGGCTCCTAGTTATCCTGCTTGGCCAAGGTAGGACCTTGGGCAGTGACTTAACCTCTTGGAGCCTCAGGCAGCTCATGTGTCACACTGTGTTCCCATCATAGAACTGTAACGAGTGTGGCCTGCTACTGTACCAGGTTATTTACACATCTTCCTTTAGATTCCTCTAATAGCAATGTTGCCTTATTAAGGCAACATTATCCCTATTTTATTAAGGCAACATTATCCCTATTTTACAGCTAAAGAAACCAGTATTCAGAGAGGTGAAGTGATTTGTCCAAAGTCACAAAGCACAGGAGTTACTCATATCTGTTTGTTAACTGTAACATTCGTGCCTGTTCTGTCCCAAATGGTCCTGGCAGGGGGGCGATAGGGCATCAGTGGCTAAGAGGCCTGGCTGGTCTTGCCAGAGGGCTGGGGAAGTTTCCAGGTAGAGGTTTTCTGGGTAGAGTGGGGAGGGGGCTTCCGGGTTAGGCTGGTCTTAAGAAGTAGGAGGCAAAACGAGAGCCTGGCACCAGGGATCTGCCTGCAGTCTTTCCTGGGTGAATGCGGTTCTACTGAGGTTCTCCACCCCTCTGCTACTCTGAGACAAAGTGAGCTGAGGAAGAAGGCAAGGCAGGTAAAAATTATGGCACAGGAGGCTGTGAGGCAAAAAGGCTTCCCTTTTCCATGAATTCTCTGCAGAAGATGAGGGTGTCCCTGAGACCCAGGCTTTAGGAAGCACTGCTGTATTCTCCTGTTTTTTGACTAGAACATGATTTTGCTGAGAGGGCCTCCCTCTTTGCCCTCTGCAGCCCTAACCCAGGCCAAAACCAGGCAGTAGTCTTTTAAGTCTTGGTGCTTGAGAATTTGAAAATGAAACTTACAGTTACACGAACAATGGGAACAGCCAGCAGGCAGGGCCTGGTAGCCTGTTCAGCTCTGCCCTGGAAGAGCTTGGCACCCTGCCTGGCATGCAGGAGGTGTTGGGGAATCAATCCCCAGGAAGAGTCCTAACCTGCACTGAAGCCAGCCCCCACTTTGTGAGGTCGGTCAGAAGCCAGAAATCACTGCCATTCCCCAACCACGTCCTTCTTCTAGGCGGCCCAGAACCAAGCCAGGTCCTGCCTGGAATCCCCGATCCTCCCTGGCGGGTGAGAGGCAAGGCAAAGCGTTAATGTCTCTCACCCGGTGAAAGGGTCAAGCTAGGCCTGGGGGAGCTGCATGCCTCAAAGGTACTGAAACCTGGGCCCCAGGCTACACCTGACTCTTGTCAGCCTCCACCTGCTGCCCAAGCTCTTTCACAATCCCAGCTCGCTTTCAAGTAGGGTTGCTGCAGGAGAGGAAGCCACACTCCCCGCCCCGCCCCCCAACATCTAGGACAGATGTGGGTCTAACTTAGCGCCAGCAATTTTAGCTCACATTAAGGACAACTGATCCAAATTCTTTTTCTCCCTTCCCGCTGTACCAGTGGGAAACCAAGGCCCACAGCCGGGAGAGAATTTGACTAGGTCACCGGGTGAGAGGAAGGCAGGATGCGGATACTGCAAACACATCCCACTCTGTGGCCTCGCCGTGGCTAGCAGGGGTCACACAGTGGTGGTTGTGCAAGCAAGACTTTCTTAAGGCAAAAAAGTTCTTCGTTTGCTCTGGAAAAGGAAGGCTGGGGCGGGCTGACATCCTGGCACTGAAAATCTCCCCGTCAGTTGTGCACCTAGGGCAGTGGCACTCGTGGAGCATCTGTTTTCACACGTGAGTCAGGCAGGCTTTCTGCATCTTTTGGTTTTTTATGGCGGAGGAAACTCAGGCTCAGAGCGGGCCCAAGTTGTTCGTCCAAAGACGCCAGACCCCCGGGGCACAGCAGCGGCGGCGAGCGCGGAGGGTGCGCGGTGGCCAGGGCTTAGCAGCCACAGGTGCGCGCCTGGCTTTGGAGACGCCGCCGCCGGGGCTCCAGGAAGCCTCGGGAGAGACTCTGGGCCACCAACTCCCCAGAAAGTTGGCTCGCGGCCACCTAAGACGGGCCAAGAGGGTACAGGGCAGGCGGCGAGCTGTGCCCCAGCGCGGCGGAGGGCACCGGGCGCGACCCCGACCGCCGCGAGCGGCTGTCCGGAGCCCGGGCCGGCGCGCGCGGGCCTCGACGCCGCCACACGCGGGTGGGCACGCGCGCGCCGCCCGGCCCCGCCCCCGCCGCGCGCCCCGCCCCGCCCCGCCCCGCCGCGCGCCCGCCCGCGCGCCGCAGCCCGGCGCCTCCCCATTGGCCGCGCGCAGTCACCTGACGCTCTGTTATTTCCTGTGTGTTGGGAGAATGGAGAGAAAAAACCCCGAGTCGAGCCGCTTGCGGCCCCTGCGAGGCGGCCGCGGCCTCCGCCGGGGGAGCCCGCCCTGAGGCGCGCCTGACCGGGAGCGAGCGAGCGAGCGCGCGGGCCGGAGCGAGCCTCGAGGGGCCGCGGCCCCGGCCCGCCCCGCCGCCGGCCGGGGCGTCCGAGCTGGAGGCGGCGGAGCCACCCCCACCCCCACCCCGCGCAGCGCCGCCTGCCGCCGCTCCCTCCCTCCCCGCCCGCCCCCGGCGGAGGCCGCGGGCCGGGGCTGGGGCTCCCACAGGTAACCGCTGCCGGGCCGGGCCGGGGAGGGGAGGGGAGGGGGCCGGGCGGGCCGGGCAGAGGTCCTGGCCCGGCCCGACCTGGAGTGCGAAGCCTCCGGGGTCTGAGCCGAGCAGGGGTGCGGCGGGCACTGCAGGGGGCCGGGCCGGGCCTGGGGTGCCGAGCGTAGGGGGCCCGGCCCGGCGTCAGCACTGAGGGGTCCGGCCGGGCTGAGCCGCGGGAGGAGGAGGTACCTGCTCGGCGCGGCCTGGGAGCCCAAGCGGCCGTGGGAGCGGGTGGCGCCCGGGGTGCGAGCCGACTGGACGGCCGCGGGTCGCCCCGGGGGCATGAGGGGACCGGCGGCGTTGGCTGCCTCGCTGCGGGCGGAGGGCCCGGCCGGGGGCGGGCGGGGAGGGGCCGCGCAGGGCCGGGGCGCAGGGCCGCGGGAGGGTCGGGGCCCGCCGATCGCCGCACGAACACCTGAAGCCATGTGGACGCGGGCGCTCCCCGCCCGCTGGCGGCAGAGGGCAGGTACCGGCCGGCGGTGCCGGGACGCACTTCCTGTGTGGGCTCTTCCCTTCCTCGGCCGCTGCAAGCAGGGCGGGGTGCGTGATCGCGGGGCTCGGAGCTCCTCATCCGCTTTGGGGGGAAAGTGGTGGTTCGAGGGGAGTTAAGGATCCGGCCAACCCGCGGTAGGAGGGGAGTGGAATTTAGTGAGTTGGGGGGCGGGGAGTGGTGCGGAGCTGCGGCCGCTCTCCTCGGTTTGTGGGTGGAGATACTGGCGCCCCGGGCTTGTCTGTTCGACCCTTTGGTTTGTCCTTAGGGGACAGATCAAAATTAGGATTTCACACTTTCTTCTGTTCCCCTCCTCCCAGATGACTGGTAAATGCTGTAAAATGGATGGAATTTTTAGCTATTATCTAACAGGCTGATCTTTAATTGATAATTGGACCCTTATGTTAACAGCCTCGGTGAAGTTTTATAAAACATCCTCCTTGGGGTGGCAGCTTGGTGGATGGGGAGACTGCGCTTAATTCCGACCAGGAATCAACTTCCAGTTTTGCTACCAAATAAACTGTTGCGTTGGGCAAGTTACTTACCCTCTCAATGCCCCAATTTTCTCATCTGTTAAATGACTCCAGGTCATTGCATGGGTTTGGAGCTGGTTTTGTGGTGGGGTGTTTTTTTTTGTTTGTTTGTTTTTGTTTTTGTCTCCTATTTTATGCTTTCATCTTTACCATAAGCAGGTCTTCTTAAAAAAAAAAATGCAAGGTGCAAGAGGCAGCCCCTCTTAGTTTCCAGCCTCTTGCTTCACCAGAGCATAAAACTTGTTCAGGGCAGTCTTTCCTCAAATCCCAGGTACTGTTTTGTACTTCAGAACAGAAAACTTGCAGTAGTCTAGCCTATGCTGAGTGTGCCATGTGCATACTGTGTGGTGTGTGTGTGTGTGTGTGTGTAAAAGTTAACAGCAAAATTGGTAGCTTCTTTGTTAACATCAAGCCTGTTACATAGGTGAACACTTTTAAACAGCTACACAGATATGTAGTTATTCTGTTAGGATTTGAATTATGACCTGTACAATGTTTCAGACAAGTGACTACTTGGGAAATGTGGACAGTGTGAGTTTGGGTTGGAGTATGTGTGTCTTTCCACACTCGAGTTTGGAAGGATATTTTTCAAGGGGGCGTTTGGCTAGCTTTGGAATTTCCACCTTTGGTATTCTTGGAGTAGGGGTAAAGTGGAATTCTGTAAAATCTTCTGTGAAATAGGCTAGTGGAATTAACTGTCACCTCAGGGAGCACTAATTATTTGCATCCCCTGTTTATTCCTTAATGGTAGCAAGATGCCTCCTCACAGATGCTAAAGAACCCCAATTAGTTTTACTGATTTTATGGTTTGTGAGGGCCCTAGGCCATACTTGGGACTAGTAAGTACTTTTAGACCAACCTCGGAATTTGGTCTTATTTGTCTTAAATTTTTAGTGAACCTTTAGGGACATGTACCTAATGTAGTGTAATATACATTTTTATTTATTTACCCTGCAGTTTTTGTAAGAGTCTTAGCATGGATAGAGGCTGTGCTCATAATGTTGGCTTTGGAGACGAATTGGTAGCTGCTTTGTTAACATCAAGCCTGTCACATAGGTGAACACTTTTAAACAGCTACACAGATACGTAGTTATTCTGTTAGGATTTGAATTATGACCTGATGTTAAGTATGGGATTTTAAAAACCCTCATTACCCAAATTGTAAGTGCACTCACATGTGCTGCTTTTATAATTTGTGAACAAAAATTATAAAACTTATTCTACAGAGGCAGTTTGTATGTGAGAGAACTTTGCTAAATTGTTGAAATGTTAGGGTACTTGGCTTTTAGGTTTTATAAACTTTTAGCAATATACTTACTTCTCTGAAATGAAATGGAGTATAATAGAAGTGATCACATCTGTTTTGAGCAAAAAATTAGAGTTGGACTTTTGGTAAATTCAATTTTCTCATTATTTGGATGGAAAAGGATTCAGACAGTTGTATAAAAAACTCTTGTACTAGACTCTGTCCAAGGTATTTTGTCTTAACATTCTCCATCCTGCATGCCTTTCTTTTTCTCAGAGGTCATAGAGCTAGTGAGGATCAGGGCTTGGATGTAACCCTCCTAACCCTCCTAAACCTTCTCTCCTGGGCTCCAAAGCCTGTGCCATGTCTGTTACAGCTGACTAGCTGCTCAGGGCACAGATCAGCTAGTGGTAGATCTAACTGTGGAATCCACATCTTCCTGCTGTGCCCCATCCATTTCTACTTTTTATGTGATACTTGATATTGAACCCAGGGACTCACATGTGCTAGACAAGCACTCTAGCACTTAGCTACATCCCCAGCCCTTTTAAGTTTTATTTTGAGATAGGGTCTCACTAAATTGTCTACTAGGCCTTGAGTTGGGGATCCTCCAGCCTTAGCCACCAGGAGTAACTGGGATTACCAGTATGTACAGCTGTACCTGGCTTTATTTTTTAAGGTCTGTCTGTCTGTCTGTCTTTCTTTCTTTCTTCCTTTCTTCCTTTCTTCCTTTCTTTGCCTTGCCTGGCTGGGATTCATTGCACTCTGGGTTGGCATGCAAGGCAAGTGCTCTACTACTGAGCTACATCTTCAGCTCTTTTATTCAATTTGGGTATAGCATGTTGCTAAGTTGCCCTCACTGATATTGAACTTGTAAGCATCCTGTCTCAGCCTCCCAGATAATCTGGGGTTATAGTTATGTATGCCACCACGCCCAATCTTGTAATTTATTTTATTTTGAGACAGGGTTACCCTGAGTTGACCAGGCTGAGCTTGTCCTGCCTCAGCTCCTAGAGGGATTTTAGGCATGTGCCAACACACCCGACTTTTTTTTTTAAAGCTGTGATGGACTTGTGGTCTGGACCTGGGTGAAGCACTGGAAGTGTGTTTGTTTTTTAATCAATGTATATTTGCAGTGCTTGATTACATTCGCCGTGGGAATTTGGTACATGTGCGTACCACATCTTGTTTTACATCCCCTTGGAAGCGTGGTGGTTGTTACTGCTCGTTGTTTGTTTGTGACCCCTGGAAGTTTTCTACTTATCCCCATACCTGGCTAATTTTGCCAACATGCCTGAGATTTAATCTATTAAGAGATTTAAAAAAAAAAATCCAGTTCTGCTATTCTGTCTTGAACTAAAAGTTTTTTATATCAGCCCAGTGAGTGATAATACATAAAGGGCTGTCTTTCTTCCTGTCTGTGTTACGGGTTTGCAGTACACAGGAATCATATTATATGGTGACTGCTTCTCACTTTGACCAGGAGAGGCTCAAACCATATTTACAAAAGAGCACTTTCCCCAGAGTGCCTTAAGCATGCTTCCTCTTGGGGGCTTTGGGTTTGTGGTTTTATTCTCTTTTTGTGGCATCTAAGAAAAAAAAAGTAACAAAGCCAAACAATAAAATCTTACTTATATTGGAGTAAATAGCACATCAAAGTTACACATTTGAAATATATCGAAGTCAAAGTTTTCCTAGTGGACTATAATCTGGTCATATCGTACATAGATTAGGTAGTCCTTTATTACTTAGACCTTTTTTTATGAGACAGGTTGCCTATCAGGCTGATGTTGAAGTGTTCAAGAAGTTCTGCCCTTTCCTACTGAATGCTTACACACACATACTGCAATCAGGATATTTCCTCTAGCAGACACTATGTACTTCAGGCTGGCCTTGAATTCACTGTGTAGCCCAGGTTAACCTTGAAATTGCAGTGATCCTCCTGCCTCAGCCTCTTGGGGGCTAGGATTAGAGGCATGTGCCAGCAAACCCAGCTAATGGTTAGGCTCTTGAAACCTCTCTTTCTCTCTGTCTCTGTCTCTGTCTCTCTGTCTGTCTCTGTCTGTCTCTGTCTCTGGATTGGGGATGGAACCCAGGGCCTTGCAGTGCTAGGCAGGCACTTTACCATTGAGCTACATCCCCAGCCCTCTTGAAAAGTCCTTTAATACCCATGGTGTGTACAGTGTATATATAAGTGAAAATGATAACAGACACAATCAGAACTTTCTGCATTAGAGCTGTGCTTATTTTGCAGGCAATGCATGTGACCCAGCAGGAAGATGCACTGCATAACTTGAGTTGTTGGTGTATCTTGGCTTGTTATCTGATGTCTTGTGTGGAATTAAGAAACAGAAAACATTAGCTGCTGGGGAAAATCTTATTGTAGTATGCCTGTCCTGTGTAAGCGTTCTGTAGGAAAGGATAGAAGCTCTTCACCAACCTGGTGGGCAAATGGTTTTCATGGCACATCCCTGCACATGGAATCAAGTCCTACTGTGTATACATTCTGTTTTTCATCGTTCAGTGTTTGTAGACACTGCTGTAAGCGTAGGAGATGGACAAGATACTTGCTCTGGAGACACACTGCAAGCAGGTGGTAATAATAGCTGTGAAGAGAATGACAAACCAATGGGGTAGTGACTTGGAGTACTACTTGAGTGATCTGAGACATCGGTGTTCTGAAACCTTTTTTGCCTGCAGGGTAGTTGAATTTGATCTCTGGGATGAATGAAAACAGTGTTAAAGTAACTACTTTGCTTTAGCCCACAAACTTCCTTTAAACTCTAGAGAAGTGAATCCAAAAGGATGGAAGTGGGCTGGTTGAAGTCTTAGCTCTGTTTATAGCTTTGTGCTTTGTGGATAGGGACCTGGTGAGAAGAGCTTACAGGTTCATTAATGGTATCGTTAAAGTTGCAGAAGGGGGATGTTTGCTTGTAAAAGTTGTCCTGATAAAAAATTCAGAGATGTGCTGTAGCATTGGTGAGTGTAGGAAATATCCTGTTGTGTTTGTTTCTTTCTGGAGGAGCTGGATTGGGATATTATAATCATTGTATTGTGTTAACGTTTCACACGAAACCGGCAAACACTCATGATTTCTGTGCGAGACCATTTTGCCAAGTATGGATTGCTGCAAATAGAGGATCCCAAGTGACTGTGTGGAACCTGTGGTGGAGGAAGTTGCGGGAAGCAAGAGCAGCTCTGAGCAGTGGCTCTGGGAGAGGAGGAGACCATGCGGCTCAGACAGGCTTTATCACTGGCCCTCCCACTCTTTCCATAATCTCGGTTTATAAAATTTGTAGAACCCGAAGAAATAAGAAATTGTCTAGTCTAACCCTTTGGTTTTACAGTTTAGGAAAGACACCATGGGGGTGGCGACCTTCCCTAAGTCACAAAATGTTGCGCCAGTGCAATCAAGGGCAGGACCGAGGGCTTTGCCATGTAGGCCAGTGTTCGTTCCACTGAACTCCCTGTTCCCATCGGAGCACTGAAAGTTGACAGTGGCCCCTGAGTAGAAAGAGGCAGGAAGCCTCTGGGTGCTGATGTACTCAGGAAAGTTTTATAAAGCAAATGTAGTTCCATTCTGAAGAAGTCAAGGGAGAAACCGCACAGCAGTATAATAAAGCGGAGTATGGACACAGAAATTTGTGTCTCCATTCCTTATTGCAAAATGTGTGGCATTGGCTTCGTAGCCCCATTGGTTTCTCATCCTCATTAGACCCTGGCCCTCGGTACATGACGCGGAGAAATTTCCTTTGTCATGCTCAGAATTAGTTCAGCGAAAGTGAGGCCTTCTGATGTGTGGCTAACGTTGGGTTGCAGGATTGAAGAGTTGAGGTCCCAGCAATGCTAAGTTCTTTTCCATCCAGACTTCAACTTCAGGCAAATCCTGGTTTCACCTTTACATTTAGAAGTGCCCTGGAGCATGTTCCCTGGGCCTGACCAGCTTGGTGATTCATGTCCCTGACTGACTTTCATTGCCTCCCTCAGAGCACGGGGCACTGTGGCGGGCAGCACCTGGGACAGGTTCCATGGCCTTTGGCAGTAATGCGAGCACACACTTGCTGTGTGAAGCCTCCGCCACGGGCTCTTCATGGATGTAGCAGAGCAGGGGTGGGAGCATGTGCACCCTCATCCTGGCTTCACAACGGTGGCCTCAGGCATTTTGCCTGAGCCAAGTCCTCTCACCTGTAACATAGAAACGCAACTCCTTCCGGCTGCTGGGCAAGGACTTACAATAGGAAAGTGCGGGCGGAGAGCACTGCCTGTGGGTGGTGCCCTGTGCGGGGTAGCTCCACACACATTCCCTCTTGTGCACCAAGATGCTAACCTACAGTAGGGCTGTTTCCTGCTGATCCTGTTGGGATATGTTCTTAAACACCTGCGCAGTAGAGAAGGGCAGTTGAATGGGGCCCTCAGGAGTATGCTGACTGAGTACAAGGTGCTGACCAGGGATGCAGCCCTGACTTGAAAGGTCACTAGTGGCTTCCTCCACGTGCCTCTTGTGTCTCAGGGACCACGTGCTTCCTCATCAACTCGCTTCTCCCTTGCCTGTCTTTTCCCACCTCTGTGCTTGTTCCCGCGCGTTTGCTTCACCATTGGCGTTCTGGACCCCCCCCCCCCCGCTCTTCCTGGGTGATCTTGTCAGCCCCAGGCGTCTTATGATTGACCATAGGCTAGTCATGTCCACATTGATATCTTTAGCTAGACCTCTTTCAGCTCCTCTGTCTCCTCCTGGACATGGCCACTTGGAATTCTCACCTGTATGTGGGGCTTCAGTAATTCCAAAGCTAAACACTGTGGACACTTCTCCATTTGTCCCCTTCTACATAAGTGGCACGGCCATTTACCCAGTTTCTCAAATCAGGTTCCTTCTAATCTCACCACCCTCTCATTATCTCCAAGTTACTGTCAGTACTGTTTCTGTAATAAGACTTCCGCAATACTTTCACTCCCAGCACTCTCCAAGCTGCTGTCATCTTCTCCTGAACATTGCAGTGACCTCTTAACATGGTCTCCCCATTTCTGCACACGTCTGCCTCTGTTCCTTTTTGCACAGAGTAGCCAAGAGTCACCTATCTCTTTCTTGGTTAAAATATTTTGATTTCCCACCGCAGTTTTTTTTTGTTTTTTGTTTTTTTTTTTCTTTTTTTTTTTTCCTTGAGACAAGGTCTCATTATGTAGTTCCCAGCAGCCCTTGAACTCCCGTAAGACTTTGAAGAGATCCCAGACTCCTTTTCTGGTGGCTCACAAGACCCTGGATAACCCGGCCCCAGGTCCATCTCCAACTGCCTCTCTTCCTCACTGTCACCGAGCCACATTCACATTCATTCACTTTCCGTCAGTCTTCTGAAGGTTCCAAGCTCTTTCCCACTTGCAGAACTTTTCTAGATGCTGCTTCTGTTGTCCGAAACACCCTCTGCACCCAGTCTTTTCTCATCTTTGAGGATGTTTTTTGAAGGAATAAATACCGTGTGATAAGCAGCAAAGGGGATTGAGTGAGAAGGTGTCCTTAGAGTGCATCTACAAAGTTCTTTTTTTCTTTTTCCTTTTCTTCTCCCCCCACCTTTTTTTGAGATAGGATCTTGCTGTATAGCTTAGACTGGCCTTGAACTGACTATGAGGCTGGCTCAAATTCACAGTGATCTTCCTGCCACAGCCTCCCAAGTGTTGGGATTACAGGTGTGTGCCACCATGCCTGGTTACAAGGTTCTTTTTAAAAAAAAAAATATAAAGAAATGTGTTTGGGGAGCTGAAAGTGTTTGATTTGTCACACAGGTAGTTATTCAAGCAGAGCACCTAGGAGTCAGCCATCTGGAAGTGGAATTCACTGCTAGGGGAGTGTACAGTGATGGAACCACTTTGGGAAGCTGTTTGGCAGTTCTTAAAAGTTGTACATGTAGTTACCCTATGACCTGGCACTTTTATTTTCACATACTTAGCCAGGAAAAATGAAAATGCCCACAATAAGCCTTATACAGGAGTATTTATAATAGTTGTATTCATAGTAACAGAACACTGGAACAGCCCAGCTGTCCATCAGCAGGATGGTACATATGTAGAGAGGAAGGCTGCTCCCAGTGAAAAGGGACGAACTGCTGATGTGCATGAGAAGGATTGGGATGCAGAAGTAGATCACAGTGGCTAATTTTATAAGACATTTTGTGATAGGCAAAACTAACCTATGATTCTGGGAATTGAGTTGATGTCATTTCTTGCATGGAAGGGAATTGAGTGGGAAAGGGAACTCGAGATTAATTTCTGGAGTGATGGAAATATTTTGGATCTTGGTAGGCATTCGTCAAAAGTTGCTTAAGTCATATACTATATATAATTGTTCTTTATGTACATTAGACCTAAAAATAACCTAGAAATTACCCTGAATTCCAAAATATTTCCAGAATTTGTTCATTCCCATCTCAGGTGCCATCACCTCTTGTATGGACTATTGTATTTCTGACTGATTTTCCTACTCTGTTTTTTCCCCTCTTCGTAAGCCATTTTTTCCACTTAGCAGATAAAGTGAACTTTAAGAAATTCAGAGTGGATTATGTTATTTGCTGTCCTGAAATCCTCAGTGACTTGCTGCTGCTTTCATGGTGGTCAGGAAGGTACCATCTGCTCCCGGCCCTCCCTCCTCCTATTCTAGCCTCGTCGGCCTTCTCTGTTTCTTGAACTCCTGCTTCGTTTCTGCCTTAGCACCTTTTCACATGGCTCCTCTCTCTGCCTGGAATAGGCAGCCTGCCCACCTTTGAGAGACTTGAGTCTTACTCACTTTTTAGGCACTGATGATAGAATTCATGGCATCATGCTTGCCAGGCAGGCACTTATACCACTGAGCTAAACCCCTGGCCCTTGTCTTTTTGAGACAGGGTCTCCCTATGCCGTTCAGGCTGGCCTTGAGCTCACTTTGTAGCCCAGGCTGGTCTCGAACTCACGACGATCCTCCTGCCTCAGCTTCCCAAGTGCTGGCATTACAGGTGTGTGCCACCAGGCCCAGCCACATATTTTTCTTTACCCTACCCTACCGTATTTCCCTTGCCCTCCTCCCTCCCCTCCCTCCCCTCCCTCTCCTCTCCCTCCTCTCCTCTTCTCCCCACTCCCACCCAGGAAATTGAACTGACAACCTCATGCTTCCCAAGGAGGCACCGTGCCCCTGAACTGTGTCCTGGGCCCTCACATTTACTTTCAGTATAACCTAGAGACAGTTTAGATCTGACTCTTCCTGTCTAAAGTGTCTCCATCCCATCAACCTGCTTTGTTTTCTGCATAGCTTTTGTCATCTGATATCGACTTGTCATTTCTTTTTTTTTCTGCTTGCCTGTCTCCTCCCTCTAGAATTAAGCCTGTTGAGTTCACTGCTGTGTTGATTGATGTCTGTATCAGTATCTGACCAGCCCTGTGACTTCAGTGAAGTTCTTGAGGAGGGTGATGATGGGAAAAGACCTGTTGAGGAGGGAGGAGCCCACTTCTAGTGTGGGAGGTTAGGTGGTAGGGCACTATTTACTGAAATAGAAAATGGAGGATAAGTGAAGATTGGGTTGGGGTCAAAGGGAATTTGGTTTAGAACTTAAGTTTGAGATGCCTGTGAGCCGTCTTGTGTTGGCCCACAAACCTGACATTTAGAAAGAACCTGGTTGTGGAGTAAGACTTGGAAGTTTGTACCTATATAGTAATTTCAGCTGGGGAATCGAGGAGATTGCTGTGGGCTGAATAGGGAATGTGAGTCTGTAGAGAAGTGATTCCTTTCCTTTCATGTTTTCTGCCTGAGTGATGGGGCATCTCCAGCCAGTAATGGGGATTTATATCAGGTTTTGTACTTTTAGAATCCTCTGGGGAGTTAGGTTATGGTTGCTAACAATGACAAGTGCTCAAGGGCCCAGGACAGAACTCTGAGGAATGTGAACATTTAAGGAAGCAAGGTGGCTTTTGAAGAATAGGAGGAAAACTAGAGGCGATGGCATGAGGAAAGTAAACATCAGAGATGGTAGACAAGAAGGCTGAAGATTTTGTTTGGGTAGGGAGGGAGCATCTTTTGGGCAGTAGAGATACCAAAGCCAGATTGCAGTGTATTGATGAAAGTGAAGGGAAGATGTGGAGACAGCAAGATTGGAATCACACATTCCTCAAACTTGACGTTAAAAGTAAAAAATACCTATGCAGAGAATCTTGGACCGGAAGAAGAGGACTACTACTACTTTTTTTTTTTTTTTTAAGTATATGAGAAACTCAAGCATGTGTAAATTCTTTCAGGAGCTGTCACAGAGGGCAGAGTTGAAGATGCGGGAGAGAGGGTCTCATCCTGAACCTTCCTGGAGAACTCGGGACCCCATGTGATCCAGGGTGTCTGGCTTCAGTCTGTCCCAGAGGCAGTGCCAGGTGTGGTGGGAAACTGTGCACAGGGGCAGGCAGGCAGGCAGGCAAAAGCCTGTGCTCCACATGTGCCGTGGAGTCTGTGCTGAGGGGAAGATGGAGAGCTGCAAGTTTGAAGAAAGCAGGAAAGATGTGAAGAAACTGCCATAGCAGTAGACGGGGCTGAGGAAACAAAAATTGCAGGAAGAAAGTAAAAAGTGGTTAAGGTGGGCTTTCTTCTCCCTGAGATTTTAGAGAAATTGGTCGCCTTTACAGTCAGTTTGTATTTTGGTGATTTGGAGTAAACTTTTCTTGCATGTGTCCGACAATTCTGTTTCTTCCTTGTACATCTGACATTCCCAGTCATTAGACCAGTGACTTGTGAATTATTCCAGAGCCTTCATGTTTTATTTAACAAGTTCTTATGTAGTACTTGCTATGCACACAGGCTCAGTGTGTTAAGTGTTGTATTGAAATAGAATGAGGTGGGGTACACTCTTAATCTCCTTGGTGTGGGGCTGCCTCAGGTTTCCCCAGGTTTGCAGAGGTGGTTTGGAACCCAGGTGGCATGGCTGAGGTGGAAGTGGGGGTCATTCTCTTTGCAGCTCTTGTCTTTTATCTCTTGGGTATCTACATAAAGTTTTTGTTGGAGAAAGACTTGCAAACTAGTTTCAAACCCCACTTCTATAGGCCCTTATTAGGTCCTTCTGGTCAGAGCTGTTTTGCTTTATTTTATAGCCCCAGCTTCTGTTGTGTTGCCTGTCAGTGCTTGGGAGAGATGTGCTGTACCATTTTGCCCATGAGCCTCTGTTCTGGAATACCCTATCTGCTGACCCTATGTTGTCATATAGTACAGTTAATAGAGATCATAGGTTACAGGTAATATAGGATGTGACTATTTCACAATTTTGTGTGTTCTTAGATGACCACTGGGCTTCATTAATCTTAAGTCTGTGCACCCTTCTAATAGTAGGTATTACAATAATTGAGTTTGGCTTTGTTGTGGAAAACTTGGAAAGTGTTCCTTTTTTTTTTTTTTTTTTTTTTTGGAGCACCAGGGATTGGACTCACGACTTTGCACTTGCCAGGCAGGCGCTTAGGCCACTGAGCTAAATCCCCAGCCCTTGAAAGTGTTCTTAAGAATAACTAAAAGTGATTAAGAGTGGGGAAAGAGCTAGACAAAATTTAAGCCAAAGAACTGAGTTAATTTAGTTTGATCAAGTACTCTAAGCAATGAGTTGATGGTCTTACGGTATTTTAAAATGCTACGGCCAAATGTTTAACTCTGAAAAACAAAACAGTAGAGGAGGTTGGGTACAGTAGCAGTGAGGAACTCTCTCCCTTAGGAATGCTGGGAATTTCTCCTGGAAAGTATTAGAATAATAGCATAAATTCATTAGTGTCTAATAATTCTTATTTTTGATATTGTACAAAAGTAACAATGAATCTTGTAAACTCAACATGCACAGTCTGTAAATGAACCTAAACACTAAATCAGGTACCTGTACAATAGGGGACAGACATAATGAAAAAGTGTACATTGTATTGTGTCTATTGCTGCTGTTGTTTTTTCTCAGTTAACATGACAGTTTAAACTTAGTAGGAGGTGACTGGGGGTGTAACTCAGTGGTAGAACACTTAACCTAGCATGCACAAGGCCTTGAATTTGATTCCTAGCATAAATGAAGAAACAAACAGATAAAACAGTTGGAGTAGGATTTTCATCTTTTGGTTGAAGAAGACCTTGTGGACATGGCTTTAACTTCTGGCATATTCCTTAGGAGAAATTTGAGTTAGAATGAAGGACATTGCCACCTATGTTGTTTATTAAACATCTTTTTTTGATTAAAAAATAATCCTTTGCTACATTGACTAGCACATGTGCTGAAAGTTCATTTTCCCTAAAGATAAGGAACACAGGCTGAATGGAGCCTATGGAAATGAAACACATCAGGAAAAATAAAAGCAAAAAGAAAAAATTTCAGTTTAGCCAAGATTGTTAGGTAGATACCATGCTAAGCACAAGAAATGCAAAATTAAATATCTTCCATTTTCCTTGAGTTTAGTGTCTGTGGAAAAAAGTCAGACACTGAAAGCCTTTGTAAAATCTGGAAAGGATCGATGGTGCTGTAACAGCGGTGTAGCCACAGAGCTAGGGAGAATGACGGAAGATTCCTGATTAAGTGTGGGGAGACTGTCAGAGAAGGCTGTGTAGGAGAGGATTTTGGGGAAGCATTGAAGGGTGTATAGGAGAGAACTGAGAGGGGAGCTCTTAAAGATGGGTCCTTCAAGAAGTGAGGCTCAAAAAGATGTGCATTACACAGCAGAGCGCAGACTCTCAGACAGGAGCCTGGAGACAACTGGGAGGGGCGGTCAGAGGAGACCGAAGTGGGAAGAGCTTGGTGATGGGTCACGATTCTCTAAAATGAAACAAGGTTTTGTGGAGAAAGGCATGGTATATGCCTGTTGAGAGAATTGTTCCAACCGTGAGGAGGGCTTGTAGTGGAAAGGAGGTGGGAGGGCTGGGACCAGGCGATGAGTTATATTAGTGGTAGTGAATCAGTGGCACACGTGTTGTTTGTTAGTGTATGAGTTGTTGAAACCTCAGTATTCAGGTTTAATTGCAGTGTTGACTCTTGGTGATAAATACTGTGTGTGTTTTGGATTGCAGTTTGGGCACTCATGTCTTAAAGGTTCGCCATCGCTGAGTTACATCTTTGCCTCTTCTTGTTACAGTTTTCCTCATTCCCAAAGCCCTGGTCTCCCTAAGAAGAATCTGTAAAATGTAGCAGCTGGTTTCAATGAAATAGGTGTGCAGGAAGTTTTGTCATCAGCCTGCTTTGTTACCAAAACAAATAGGAAAAGGCTCTTTCATTTACCAAAAGGTTAAATAATAATACAGATAATTTTGTATAAAAGTTTGAAGTGTCATACATTGGAATTGGCTTCAGACTTCTGTTAACCAGTACTCTGTGTTTAATTTGAATGAGATGGAAAATAACTTGAAGAATGATTTTGGGCCTCTTTAAAGGAAAAGAGTTTGGGTTTGGATTGTGGACAGGCTGGAGAGGAGCCTAGGCTTTGCTACCGTAGGACCCACCTGCAGGATCCTGGCTGCGCAAGGCCAAGGTCCTGTCTGCTGCGGTTCCCCAGCATCTAGAATGGTGCTTGGCATGTGTTCAGTGCTCAGCAAATATTCTTTGAGTCATCTGATAAGTAAAGTAGAATTCTGCTGCTAGGTCTCCCAGGAATATGGCGTGGAAGCTTCAGATACGTTTTTCTCTTTGGTTCACTGTGCAGGATCCTGTCTGAATGAATCAGCTCTGTGACTTTATTGCTTGTTTTTACACAACTTACTTTGCTTTGCTTTTAGAAGGTGCCAGGCCAGTCTTCTGTTTTCTGGGTTTAAAAAAATCAACTTATTTTCATACAGTTTCTTTTGTTGATGCTTTTTGTTTTCATGTGCCTATGTTTAAGATGTAAACCTTGAAAATATCATCGAAGAATTAGAATTTAAGTCTAATTATAGTAGCTAAAGTATTATGTAATCCTTTCTAGAGGAGTTTAGTAAATGTCTTTCAACAGACCAAGCATTATTTCTAGCCTTCCCTTTTTTGCCCGTTTTCTTAATATTTGATACTGGCCCATCTGTATCTGCCGAAGAAGCTTCTTAGAGAGTAGTTTATTAGGAAGTTCCCTTCCAGGAGCCCAGTGGCAGTACAACTCAGGAAATACCTCTGCTAGTGTAAAGTCACAGCATTGATCATGTACAAGTCCTATATCTGGTCTCATTAGCAAATTAATAGGTGGTGTAGGTTCCTAAGGAAGGATGAGTTAATGTTTTTTCTCTGCTTTAATTAATTCTAAATGAAGTCATGAGAAAATAGGAAAATGGGAGATTTTGTTCCCCTCCATCGATAATGAGTACAGACTTAGTTCTTTAAGCCAGTGTCTTTTTTTTTTTTTTTTTTTTTTGCAGCACCGGGTATTGAACTCACGACCTTGCGCTTGCCGGGCAGGCGCTTAGACCGCTGAGCTAGATCCCCAACCCTAAGCCAGTGTCTTGTTTCTCTTATTGACTCCATTCAGTTTACTGACCTTCCATTAAAATATATGCTTTGTGGTATTTTTTTCTATTAAAGATAAGATGGGACTCTACTAATGGAAAAGTTTGGAAAAATCCCATTATAAGAGTGTTTTTATACTAAAGGTAAAATGACCATATGAACATATTTTTGTTGAAACAGTTATACATGGAAATAACTGTGTATGTTAGAGAGAAATGTTATGATTGTTAGCGTTTTGGTTACCAGTGTTTTAGGACGCTTATGTGTGAATGAAAGTATTCTTAATACTGTTTTTTACAAATTTCCTGTGGGTTTCTGATTAGAGGTGATAGATTGGCTCTCTATACATATGGGTTCCACATGCACTCTTTCACCATGAATAAAGATTTTTTTAAAATTGTGCTTGTCCTAAACATGTGTAAAGTTTTTTTCTTGAGGAATATAGCATAAGTATACATAGCATTACATAGCGTATTTACATAGCATTATATTCAGTATTTTGTAGAGAAAGAGAATTTAGTTTATGGGAAGATATATGTAGGTTATTACAAATAGCACAGCGTGTTATGTAAGGGACTTGAACACACGCAGATTCTGGTACCCATTGGAGTGAAACAGTCCCCCATGAACCCTGAGGGGAGGTATATTTGTCTCAGACAGCTCATGCTAAATATCTAGTTTAAGATGTAGCAAAAACATAATTTTTGTGTATATTAAACTACCGATGTAATACATCAGTGGCTAATGCCTATAGATTCCATACTAAGCACCAGGCACAATGTTTATATTAGTTACTTAATTCTCAAAAAATAGCTCCATAACAAACTGCACTTTATCTATACCATGGGAATGAAAATAGATTCCAGTGAGATTTAATAATTTAGGAAAGGTCACTTAGTCACTGAGGGATGGAGCCAAGGCTGGAACCCAGCTCTGTATGGCTCCAAACCCTATTTCTTCCTTGTAATGTAAAGTGTGTCTTTTGCAAAAATGTGCAGCATGTGGCCGCATCCTTCTCCCAATGTAAGGGGGCCTTCCCTGGGCACCGAAGCTCTGGCGGCTTCCACATGGTCTGCTCCCTGGGTTCTATTCTCTTCCTGTCTGACATTTTTGACTTTTATCTGTTTCCTCCATTAAGATGTAAGCTCCATGAGATAGAAAGTTTGCCTTCTTCATCCTGGTTGGCTAGTATCGTGCCTTGCACACAATAGGAGCTCACATTACTTGTCATAAAGAATATGTGCCATAAAGCTATGTCAAACTCCATAGTATTAGCTTATGATCAATTTTATGACATAAGCCATTGTTATTATAAGTGAAGGTATTGAGGAGAGGCACCTTACAGAGATGCTGAGGAACTGGGTAGGTGGGAAGCCAGCAGCTATCACAGACGTAGGCTGGAAGTGGTGTGGATGGGTCTGGTGGTGGACCTGTCTGAGCTGCTGCAGCTTCCTGAATAGTGGCCCTACTTTCCCAGGCCCCAGTCCAGTCTCTTCCTAGCTCCTGCCTGAAGCTCTTGCCGTATCCCTCTCATTTGTGGATTAAACGTAGACTCCTTGTGCTGGAGTTCAAGATCCCACAGGAGGGCCCTGTCCTGCCTCTCGGCTCCTTCGCTTATTTTCTGCACAAATGTCCTCCGCTGCAGCTCTGTGTCCCCGAGCTGTCCTCATTCTTTGTGTGCGTCTGTGTCCTCTTTTCCTGTTTGACATCGTCTGAGACTTACCTTCCAAGGTTTTCCTCAGATGTTCTCTCCCATAAAACCTAACATTTCCTTACCTGAATGTCTCTTTCATTTTGTAATTTTCTTGCGTATTTTTAAATTTTAATTTATTTATTGCAGCTGTGGGGATGGAACCCAGATCACCCCCAGCACAATTCTGACATTTATTTATTTATTTATTTATTTATTT
>RJWT010010726.1:0-23916 GCA_004365215.1 Cuniculus paca | reverse complement strand
GTGCTAAATAGTCGAGCTCCTCTTTCCTGATGATTTGCAAAATGCCCTGGACTAGTGTCCACAGGCCCTTGTTGTCACCTGAGACCATCAAGATCTCAGTTTCCTCCAAGGAAAACAACCACACAAATAACAAAACTGCAAAACTACAAGCACCATAGCAAAGACACAGGCTCTAACTCACAAAGCATACAAACTCAAAGCAGAGAATATATGGAAAACTGCTCCAGAGTTCAGAACACACTGTGTGACATAGTGACACTGTTGGGGATTGAGCTGTAGCCATAGTTTATAAAGCTCCTTAAAAAATGTATTTTCCCACTGCACATTTTAGCAATTGTGTAATAAACCATTGACCTTGAAATTGCTTCCCAAATCGGAGAAGCATCCCAAGCTGCAAGGAATGCGTGTATGTTGACGTGCACTGAAGTAACTTACTGTGTCGATGCCCAGGCCGTGAAGCATGTATATCAGATCCTCGGTGGCCACATTCCCAGAGGCGCCTCTTGCATAAGGACAACCCCCTAGCCCCGACACCGCGGAGTCCACCACATTAACCCCCATCTGGAAAATAAACCAAAACACCTGAGGCGTGTATACTTGTGGCCTGTAAATGGTTTCATTTCTGTTAACCTGTGGCAAAGGGCAAATAAGCAAAATCTGAACCTTCTATCCAAACATCCCCCTTGGCCCCCTGGTAGTGCAGCGACTCCCCATGCTCATTTCTCTTCTGACCAGTCTTCCGTCTCAGACCAACAGAAGCCCTGTAAGGATTTCTGGACCTAGAAGAAGCTTGCGTCAAAATCAATGTCTATCTGTCTGCCTGTCTGCCTGCCTGTTTGTCTGTTTGTCTGTTTGTTTGTTTTTGATAACAACACAACTCTGTAGGTGGCAGATCCTGAAATAAGGTTATTTCATTCCAAGGTCATATATATTCTCCAAATCCCTAGCTTTCTCCTAAAGGCATGGTGTAAACAGCATGAAATACTGCCAACATCTGAATAAAAATCAAGGTGGCTTTGAACATTGATACTGTGCACAGGTTGGGGTAGGTCGAGCATCATGACCATGCTCACAAGATAGTATACTGTGGCTCAACTCACCCAGCCTTTGCAGAAGCATCGTTTTGCACACAAAACTCTGCCCTTTGGAAGAAGTGGAGAGATATTTAGGGAGCAGGATACTAAGTCACATTTATTTGTCCTCATAAAACCCAGAAAAAAGATAGTCTGTGTCCTCTGAAGAGAGGAAACAGGTGCAAAGGAATGATGCCATTGGACCAAGCTCAGCAGGTGTGAGCGAGTCCTCCGTCTGCTGAGAACTCACACTCTGCTTGACTCACAGCCTCTGGCTGTGTGCAGTGCATGCTCCTGTGCTTGCAGATGTGGAGGTGGAAGGGAGCTGTGTGCTGGAGAACTGATGGTAGCACAGCGGGTAGCGCAGGAGCAGGCAGGGCGTGGCTCGAGGTCAGGTCTCCGTGATATGAGAAGCAGAGAGGCAGGAGTGTCTTTCTGCTGCGCAAGGTGAAAGTTTGATCGTCAGAAGCTACAGAAAGACCTAGTTGAATTCCTCACTCTTGGGGAGTGAAAGAAGTGGCGGCCTCATCTAAATTGAGTGGCTCCTCTGGGCAGAATATCACGAATTGCTGCTGTCCTCCCAGTGTGTCTGCAATGGGGCCAGAGAACTTTAACTTTTAAAAAGATCCCAACTGCTACTGGTCATTCTTCTTCCCCTCTTTTATTTCCCTCCCTCCCTCCCTTCTTTCCCTTCCTTCCTCCTGTCTATCCTTCTTTTTGGTTGATAAGCTTTCTATTTTAGAATGTTTTTTGAAAATTGTGAAGGCAGTGCAGAGCATGATCATATATTCCCTCAGTTCTAATTTTACCATCCGCCAAAGGGAAACAATATTCAGTGATATGTGGTAGAACATGTTAAAGACTTTATGCATGGCTATTGCGATAGCTACAGAGATGCAGTGTAGTTTTGCAGTGCGAGAGACTGTGGCTAACTCCAAGGACAGCAAGAGCAAGTGGGAATTTCTAGCCAAGAAGCAGGGTTGGGGGCTGTGGATGGAAAATTACTAAGAGGAAACAACAGGAGTGGAAGGATTTAAACTGAACCAGTCTAACAAGATTTTTTTTTTTTTCTGAAGACGGGCCAAGGTGGTCAATCACTCCCTGGGGTGTAGTGGGCAATGAGAGAAATAATTAGATGTAGAAGGGAATTAGAGATGGAGGGTAGGTGCTCTTTGCTGGAATAAACTGCTTAGCAGAGATAGTTAATGTTGGATTTTAAGAAAATGCACATACAGCCTTGGGAGAAAGTTTTGAAGCCTGAAAAGTTTTGAATCCTGGCTAAGGCAAGACTGTCAAATTTTACGTTATTATAGTATATTTGTCATAACTAAGGAACCTATGTCGACTTTTTAATATTTATAACTTCGTCACTTTTCTTCAGACAATCCTAACGACACTTCTGAAGGCATTTTTAACCTCGTGTCCTTTAACTGCTTCCAGAATGTATCAGCACATCACATGACTGCACAATTCCCGGCTCCTTAGCCCCACTGCACTGCAACAGTTTCTTGACAGCTTTGGGTTGTGGATTTTATGCAATGTCCTTCAACTCAAGCTTGTCTGGTTTTCTTTTCCATGGTCAGACTGGGGTAACAGAGCTCTGGAGGTAAGACCACCGCAGGGAAGCACTGTGGCCAAAGTGTCCCATCAAGGGCATCCACTATAGTCACGAGGACTGGCCGCTGCCTGCCACTAATCTTGACCACCCAGCAGAGGCGGCGTCTGCCCGGGGCCTGTCAGGAACTCCCCTCCTCCCCTTTCCGTCCTGCAGTCCTAAGTCACCGCCCAGCACACATTCATAGAGCCATGACATCTACGTCAACTATTCATAAGCCCTCTGTGTGACAAATTTGCTTATTCTCTTACATTTATTTAGTTATTTTTAAAAAATTACATGTATTTAGTTATTTATTTGGACACTTATTCATATTAGTAGGGGTTCACAGCATTTATAGGCATTCGTTTTGCACTCTGAGCTATAACCCCATACTTCTTTGTATATTTTCTTGCTCAAATTACTCATTATTTGGCTAGTGGGAACTCTTAATTGGCTCCTCTATCCTTTTGGTATGTCAAGGGAATTGTACTATTTGAATCACTTATCCGGAGTTTTCTTTGCTATGTTAATGGCCCTCAGTGTTCATCAAGGGTCCTGAGGGCAGAATGAGAGTTCAGCGGGCCTGGTATTCATTGGGATCTAAGGGAGGTTTTTGAAGAGAGACCGCTCTGGGCCTCCTCTCTCCTCACTGCCCTCCTCGATGTGGGAAGGGCTCTTTAGCCTTCTTTCCACTGTCTGCAGTCTTTTTCAAATAATGATTTGAGAAGCTCAGTCACAGGCAGGTGTTAATAGTGACCAGGTATTGTGCGCACACATGGGATAA
Source organism: Cuniculus paca (assembly GCA_004365215.1). Lineage (NCBI taxonomy): Eukaryota > Metazoa > Chordata > Mammalia > Rodentia > Cuniculidae > Cuniculus > Cuniculus paca. The sequence goes on along the minus strand of RJWT010010726.1, from coordinate 20,462 downwards.
TTTACCTGTTCTGCAAACGCAAGTGGCAAGAAGAATTACACTCTATAAACAAAATGTGTAATAAATACAGTATAGTAACTGGAAAAGGTAAATGTCAAGGTGTCGGTCCATCTAAGGAGTCTGCCATGAGCTCAAGCAAGGGTTTTCTTCCCTCGTAGACTAAAACTGGTCTATTTAATGGCACTGAATCTTCACCTGAGAAGCAGAAGTTTCAGCACTTCTCCGTTCTTTCTACCCCTTGGAATCACCACTGGCTCTTAGAAAATGCTAGCACCAGACTAATTAAGTCAGGTTCTGTGCTGATGCATCTTTTGCTCGCCCCTTGGGGGTCCGATGTGCAGCTTGGTGGGGACTTCTGAGACAGAAGTTCTCATCCGTGTCCCCGTTGTCAGCCATGTGCATGAGTCGGCGTCCATTTTACAGATGCCGGGTCCATCCCGGGCAGAGGATGCCAGCGTTTCAAGGAAAGCGGTACTTGAAAGAAAGCCTCGGACCGTGTGAAGCAGGGGGAGCGAGAGGCGCTGGCACGATGGGGAAGGCGGCACCCATCAGCCCACTGTGTGCGCGGCTCTTTCTGCGTTGCGCTCCTGTGCTTACTGAAGACGGAAACCACAGTCACAGGAGACCAGAAAGAAAATGTGTTACCTCGTCAAAACGGCAGTTTTGGGTCTTAATTGGACTTTTGGGAGAGAGTGAAAAAACAAAAATCACTCCGTATTTTCTAAGTAAAGGCCAATGTGACCAATCATTTGGGCAAAAGGGAAAGATTTATTCACAACAAAGCAACCAGTGTCACAAAGAACTAGTAAATGACCAATGTCACAATAGAGCAAAATAAATAACCAGCGAGGCCATGAAAATATGCTCAACCTCACGTTAGATTAAAGATTGTGAAAGAAGAGTAACACTATGATACTTCATACTTTCTGACGTTTTTACTTTCAAAGGTTTTTTAAAACATCAGTAATTAAATTGCATATTGTAGAGAGAGTGTGGTGGCACACCCCTGGAATCTCAAGACTTGCGGGGCTGAGGTAGGAGGATTACTGTGAGTTTGAGGCCAGGCTGGGTTACATAGTGAGACCTTGTCTCAGAAAAAATACAAACCAAAATAAATAAATAAATTATATACTGTAGAGCAATGAAACATGAAACAATCTATAACCTAAACAACACAAACACATCTCACCAACAAAATGTTGCATTAAAGAAATGCAACCAAATGCAACAAATAGAACACACAATAAGATTCCCATTCATAAAGTCCTAAGATGCGACACGGATCAAAAGAGAACTGCAGACCACAGTTTTCCTCCAGAAGGGAACTGCAGAGGGGCTCAAGGGGAGCTTCCCGGGGCAGGCAAGGCTCCGTTTCCTGAACTGAGCTGACTACACCGGTAATATGTGCTTGTGAAAGTTCATCGAGTTCATCACTTACACACTCTCCCTCATACATTATACTTCAGTAAGCATCAAAAAGGAAATGCTACATTTTTGGAACTAGTGGTAAACAGGCAAACACATGAATAAGAATATAAGCTAGAATTTTTTTGATGAACAATGGATAATTTGTCCGAAGTTGCCAATACCTATTGTCCCGGAAATTTGTTACCAAGAAAGTTCAGTTACAGACAGCTCAGTTAGATTGAAATTAACAGGCATCGGACAAGGATGGGCTCTCGAGGAGGGAGTCACTGCAGAAGAGGTGAACACATCAGAACTGCCGCTGGAGGCACATCTGAAGAAGGGGAGACCTCAAGATGCACCTCGAGTGGCCAGGCCTGCAGACCTCCCTAAGGGATAAACAGCGACTTGGGAACTGCACTGTAATTAACATCGCTTGGTCCAGTAAGTCAAACACCTCAGTGAGAGACAGCATCCGGATCCATCCTCCCATCCCTCCCTGTCCCTTTCCAAAAAGCCCCTTTGCTCGTTCTATGTTAGAAGTTACAGACAAGCTACAGTTAATGATGCTTGTTGGCCACACACCCTGGCTGCACCTCTGCTTCCCTATCAGATCGATTTTAGCTAAAAGACTGTACTTGTGATCCTACTGGTTGATTGTAGTTTGACCTGTGTTGTACACACACATGCACACACGCACACACACACACACCTGTCCCTTTAGGAGCTTTCTCTTGGTAACTTTTCCTATGCTTAACATTCCTTGTCCTAGAAACTCAGTCTTCGATATTTGGGAGACACGAATTCAGCGCGGCTGACAAACAACAGGTTGGGAGTTATTTTGACCCCATCGTAGCTCTTTTTAGGAATATTTTTAAAATTCCAAGTATATAATTAGATAAGAAATAAAAGAAAATGAACATCAGTGGATGACTCTCATTGTACTTTACGTTAAGAAAGAAAATTTGAGACCAATTCAAATGTCACAAAACAGCAGTAACTTAAACTACTTAAGATGTTTCTATAAGACAAACGATAAATGGCATATGAATGTCTCAATAAAGGAGATAAATGGATTAAAGAATGTTATCACAGTATATGTAATCATGACACTTTTTAAAAATAAAAACAGGACTTAGGCGAAACAGCAAAATGCTAGTAATATCGGTGCAGATGGGTAGTGTAATTACAGGTGATTATTTTATTTAGTTTGTCTGTTTTTCAATATCTTAACTATACTAGTATAATAATAGAACGATTTTGACTAAATCAAAAACTGAATTTCTAAGTTAAGATTTTTTACAACTAACTGATTTTTTGAGGGTCTAACGTTGCAGGATGATCTGCAGACATACTCTGGTAAAACGAGACACATTTGGATAAAAGAAGAATTAGAAAATGCTCTTTCCCTATTTTCTAGTACCAGATTGGTTCTTGACAAAGATTACTTCTTGTTAAGCTCTATTCGCAATTAATCAAGGGAAAGAATCCTAAAAATAATGTATGGATTTAAAGTTGAAGAAACAAATTTTAAAAAGCATTTTTAAAAAGTTGTTACCTGTAAAGGAAAACACTAGGGATCTCTTCAGAAAAAGTCACAGTACTTTAAATTTGTTTTTCATTTTATACAATATCCCTTAAATTCTTTCCTCTATTAAGTGTGCAATTCTCCTCCCTAGATACAAAGAAGTTCTCAAGGATGTTATCTATATTCTAAACTACATGTCCTTGCAATTATATTGGCCTTTACTAGGTATCTGCCAAAGAACGGAAATGACCTCAGAGAAAATCAACTGATTAAAGGAATATACACGGTGGGATACTCTTGAGCCATGGGAAGATTGAAGTCCTATCATGCACAACGACATGTAAGGAACTATACATGGCTATGCTATGTGAAGTACAAGTTCTGCCTACAGTCATTCTTATGTGGTATCTATGAACATTGACCTCACACACATTGAGCATACAAGGATGGTTCTCAAAGGCGAGAGAGAGGAGTAGGGGGAGAGTGGGGAAAGGCAGATCTCTGAGTACTTAAGTTACAGATATACAGGAATGAGGAGCTAGTGGTGTGCTACTGGACGTAGGATGACTGTAGATACCAATATTACAATGTACATTTTGTACAGTGTGTGGAAAGGATTTTGAATGTTTTCACATAAACAAATAATAAATGTTTGAGGAGATAAACACACTTAACCCAATTTAAACATTATTCAATTTACACATGTATCAAAAATCACGTGGTACCTACCTCATAAATATGTGCATTTTTTTATGTTTCTATGTATCTAGTGGAATTTAGTTCAAAAAGTATAAACAAATAAAATTATATCCTCTTCTTTCTAAGCACTTTGCTTTGGAAATTTCTAGTCACAGTCTTATAAGAAATTGTGATTTGCTATGTATGTTTTCTTCATGTTTACTTCCTCTTCCCATCTGAAATACTTTTTAATACCAAATCCCAAGTTCCCTCAGGCTGCGAAGACAAGTATTATTTCCACTACTTGTTGTAAAGAGACGGAATTTTATACATATAATATACCCATCACTGAAATTATACCAGTTCCACATGTACTTGAAAATAATAAATGGGCCACTTAGCCCATTTTATCATGGAGATTTTCAGAATTAAAGGGTTACTCTCAGAAAAACGCCTGTTCCCTTTGACTCTTCTGATGCAACACATGGCTTTCAGAGTCCGAGTCTGCGTGTGCGTGTGTGTGTGTGCGCGTGGGGGGGGGGAGTGCACACCGCACAGGTGTGGTTTCTCTGTACTGCCTATCACAAAAACAAAACTTTGTTTTGACTTGCTTAGCAGCACGGTCGGCTCAAGCGAGTGACCACGAGGTGGCGAGGTAGCACCAGAATCCTGAGGCTACAGTGGGCACAGAAGCACACTTGGGCCAGCCTGTCAACAGCGAGTCTTATCCCTGCCAAACAAATAGTTTGCTTGAATTCAAGATAAGGACAATTTTACTCATGTGCTGAACACACGAAAATGTGTTCAGTACAGGCAGTGTTTTTGCCTATTTTTCCTTCCCTGGACGCAAAGGGTTTATGATGCTCAGCCTCTCTGTCAAAGGCGGAGAACTCAGGAAGTCCTGCAGCCACGGGCCTCAGCATGAGAGTCTAAAACGACTATTTCTCCCACCACTAAGGAGTCTTTTACTACTACCACAGTAAGAGTAGTTTTCTCTAACCGAAAAAACAAAACCAAACAAAACAAAGCAAAACAAAACCCTCTCAAAGGTCCGAAGTGTCTCCTTGGGCTCCTACCATCCCCAAGTTAAAATGTGAGCTCCTAACCAGGCCCCGGGACAGGCAACCTGGAGAGCGGGCTCAGCGTGCAGGCTGCTCAGCTCTGCAGGTGGGTGCTTGGATTTAACGCTCAGCAAAACTGACAAACTCGGATGGAGAGTGATAAATACTTCAGGAAGGAAAAATCACCAATGTCATTATTAATGTTTTTATGCAATATCTCTCATTTTTGGGAAAAAGATTTTCCTAAATGTCCCAGTCATCCTTACTGGAGAGACAGATTACTGTGTATGCTTACTTTTATTTGCTACGTTCATTGCATAAAAATGTCAGTGTGCACAGAGAAAGGTGCGAGCAAACAGAAAAGCGTGTAAAAAGGCAAGTTCTCAATTTCAGCAGGACTGAGAAAACAGTAAATAGCATTCACAGACATATTGGATGTTTATTTTGTCACAGGAATTGTTCTTTATGGACACAGTTTCCTAGTTTTACTGAGGAGGAACTTGAGACTCACAAAAAGCAAAGAACTGCTTCATGCAGTTGGTGTGAGGCCGAGTAAGAATGGACGACTGTAATACTGTCAGATATTAATCGTCTTACGTAATACAAGGTGACCGTGTGCCAAGCACATTACTAAACACTTTGCATCAGAGGTCCCCAACTTTGTGACACTTGGGACCAGTTTTATGGAAAATAATTTCTCCACAGATTGACTAGGGGGCGGGGGGCTCAGGATGATTCAAAGGTGCACTCATGCGCAGTTGGCAGCAGGCTTTGCGCTACGAGCATCTCCAGCCCAGCTGACCTGACGGGCAGTGGAGCAGGCTGCGGTGCCCACGGTGGAGGTGCTGTAGACCTGGGTGAGGGCTGCTGCCTCACCTGCCCATGGCTCACAGAGCCTCTGTGGTCTGTGGCCCAGGTGTGGAACGTATTTCTTCACTGAACTCATCACACAGCTCCAGGGTGCAGGGTAGGAATTACTAAGAAAGCACCAAAAAAACCAGGAGTCTTCATTTCCTCATGAAACTTTCTTCATCTTTTGAGAGTTTCCACAAAACGTAATGACATTATCAAGATTTTAGGAAATAAATGTTTGCTGTCCTAGGAACTGCATTTCTAGGAAGCTATTCCCCCAAAATAGCCAGAAATGTAGATATTGATTTATGTTCAAGAATGGGCATTCTTTGTAATATCACTTGTAAAACCAGAAATAAGTCCTTAAGTAAAATGAACAACAAAAAAGAAAGTTAATAAATCATGTATGATAGATCATTATGAAAATTAAGCATTTTCAAAGAATATACAACGGTTTGGAAAAAACAATTATAAGAAAATAGAAGATAAAAGAACAGACTACTATGTTTGGTACAATCTGTTGATGTTTCTAGATTTGTTCAGTCTTATATAATAAACACATCCCATTCATAAGTTAGACAAATGTCCCTTATTAGTAACTGTGCTTTGCCTCTGCTGTCGTTCCCTTCTTCTACCAGGACAAAATCCTCAGAATTATACTAACCTGTCTCTGGCTCTTGTTTCTTGGACTAAACTTAAATTCCCTAGATGATTTCTATCAGCATTATCTGTTTTTCCATTCTCTTTACCGGAAACTCCTCCTATCAGTTTGCTTCCTCAGTATCCCTTTGTGGTTTCTAATAAATTGACAAAAAAAATTAGGCCAGTGCTCCTTAAACTTTATTAAGCATATGAGTTGGCGCCTGACATTCTGCACTTCTGACTTCTCCACTGTACCAAAGCTGCTGGCCTCCAGAACATTCGCAGGCAAAAGACTGGCGTTAACCTGGCAGACGTCAATACCTCCGGCTCTGGCCAGGGCAGCGCCCTCCTCCTCACACAATGTTCCTCAAAATTGCCTGAGGTCCAAATTAAAAATGCACAGTTCAGTGTACTTTGCCAAAGTCCGAATGCTTTTCTTGTGAACTCCAAATAATGCTTTGTTTCAAATTCCAAAATGTCTTTTATATATTTTTTAAAAAGTATGGAAAGCAACCTTTGACTCCACTGTTTCAGCACTGCAGAGAGGGCTCAAACTTCCCCAGCCACCAGTTCCCATCCCCGTACTCAGCGGGATGGCACCACACCACCCTGCCCTGGTTGTGGAGTACAAGTGTAAGTGTGGCTCAGAGGAGGCACTGCGTGAAGTGACAGACGCTATTCCTGCAGGTCCTTCAGAAGTGCCCTCCTTTTTAATGGCCAAATGTGGATGATATTGAGGCCTGAGAGCTGGTGAGCCAAACAGAAGAAGGAAGAAATGTGTGCTGCAGAGACAGAGTTTATCAGAGGATCCCGTGAGAAAGCTACACCAGGATAGAGTTGACTGACATCTGCCATTTTTCTAGCTGCTCTCCATTGTTCCATCTGTCTTTCTTTTTCCTTTTTTATTACTTCTGCTTTCTTAATTAAACATTTTTGTCATTCCATTTTATTTCTGCTATTTATTTACTATCTGACCCTCCTTAAACCACTAGTAGATGCCTTCTGGGTCACAGTGTACATCTTTAGTTATGATCTGCTCTCTGATCCTGAGCCATATGGCAGGGAAGGAGCTTATACTCTCCGTCCTCTCCTCTGGGCCGTGCTTCCCTATGTTTCAGTTTTGTGTAGACAGTCCCCTAACACAGTGCCACTGTTTCTGCTATAAGTAATCCGTTATCTGTTAGAGCAATTAAAAATAAGTAGGAAAAAACATCTGATGTTTTTATCTTGACATTCCGGTTTTTTAGCTACAGATAGTAAAGAAAAATGACAGTGGAGCAAGTTCATTGCATTGATGTCATTAACAAATTTTGAATCCCTTCAGCATGAGACCAGGATAGGACAGAGCTGACAACGAGACCAAACACAGGAAGAGAACATGACTGGGGCTTACTCACTCACTTGCCAGATTATTTAAATACAAGATGAGCAGATACTACATATTTTTCATCAATTTTTATAAGATAACGTAACAGGAAATATAAAAAACACAATTTTATCAAATTTATTCAATACAAGAATCAACGGGTTAAGATGATACCTGCCTGAGCTGTGCTCAGGGTCAACTGTTACGTGGTGGAAAGGTCAGTTTGGGAGGACAGATTTGTTGGAACTTGCTCTGTCACTGGATAACTGTGTGGTCTTGATAATATTATGCTACTTTTCTGTTGAGCACCAGTGAGACCTTTCATACAGGGCAATCAAGGAATGCTGGGGTTAAGAAGTATATGCTAAGGATATAGAAGCAGACAGAAGAGGTACGGTCACAAAATGAGTAAGAGTTGGGGAAGAAGTTGGGGGAATGTGTGAATGGAGAAGGATTATGATTATTTAAGAGGTATTTACCTTGTGAGTCATAAAAGACAAAGCTAATCTAATGAAGTAAACAATGATGTCCCAGAAGAGAAAATGAACAAAGAAAAATTATTAAGGATGAGGATGAGTTGGGTATTAGGACAAAAACATCTTTGGAGAACAACGAATGAACAAGCTTCTGAGAAATACAGTATTGAGTTCATCTGTTAAGAGTCTAGGAAAGAGTCGATCATCTCGGTCTGGTTCCTTGACACTGCTTCTCTGGGAACCAGCTCCCCATGCTGTCACCGTACTCTTCCATGAATGCACAGAGAGAGGCAGATGGAAGCAATGGGAATGTGGACATGAAGAGGAAGAGGAGGGCACGGATCCATAGAGAGCACTGTGTGAATAGCAACTATAAAGCATAATCTGCAAAATGCTGGATTTTATAACTAGATCATTTAGCCAGATAACTGGTCAACCAACTTATCAATAGATTTAAAAAGAAGTAAACCCCACAGCTCTCATCAAGAGTTTCAGGGAGCTACCAAAAGTCACATAGCTGGTCAGCTATAGAGATGATTTAGAATGCAGGCCTTCCTTTGTTTTTCTAGAAATTCTCTACAAGGAGTTAAATAACTTATAGTTTCAAATTGGATGTAAGTGAGAGACTTGTCTAACAGGATAAGAATGCAACTATTATTAAGTAAAAATAAAGAAGCAAAGGGCTGGGGATCTAGCTCAGTGGCCTAAGTGCCTGCCTGGCAAGCATGAGGTCATGAATTCAATCCCTGGTGCTGCTAAAAAAAAAAGCAAAGAATAAATGATATTATAAGAGAAAAATTGAAAATAGTGTTTTCAACAAAATATGAAAATTTTATCAATATTCCAAAAACAGAGAGGGCTTATGAGAATGCAAAGAAAAATTCAAAGTAAAAATCCATATCTATATATCTATATCGATATCATCTATATCATCTACAGCATCCATATCTGTATCTACATCTATCTCCAGACTTTTACCCTCTGTCACCCCTTTATTCCTTCAGTACATAGCATGGCACAGCACCTGGAACACAAGTTATTGATCCAATGCTTTTGAAAGTATAACTGAATAAATAATTCATATAGAACATTAAAACACACAACACTGCATTTTTGAAGCAATCAAAATAAATGAAAAAGATAAGTGGAACTCTACCTATTTTGTTTTCTCCCTTAACATTCTTCTCTTGAGAGAGTCCTAAAGCTGTTTCTGGGAGTTGATTGTTTGGAGCCTTGCTTTCAGCAAACCTTACATTAGCTGACTGGACCTGAATTGGGTCAGTTCTGCTCTCCTCCTCAGGTTTGGAAACATAGAATCCATCTTCCTGAGAAGCAAGATGAGCAGCACTATGTGCTATGGCAAGAAACTTCTTCCATGAGCAGCGGGGAGACAGAAACTTAGAGGGAAATAAAATGGTTGAATCAGAGAAGTGAGGTCCAAATTCCAGACAGCTTTGTAGTCCTTCACAAAGTTCTGCTTCATTCCCTGTCTATTTTTTGCTGAATAACGTTTACTGCAAGGTGTGTTGAGTGCTTCGGACTGATGATTCTAAGTGGGTCCTTTTGGTTTATCCTCACTTTATAACTGAGGAAACCGAGGCACAAAATGCTTAATATAACCACGCATAAAGTGATCTGTGTGGTTAGAAGTAAAGCTGAGATTCAGGGCCAGGCAGAAGCCCTTCCAAATCTCTGTTGGGACTTGTCTGCTACTTCCCCAGACTTCAAGAAATGGAAAGGAATGGGCAGGGAGAGGGAACAGTATGGGCTTTGAATGGTGTTTCAAGGGGAAGACGGTGAAGGAAGGGATATTTGACAAGGAGACAACAAATTGGAAAGAGACATACATGATAAACAGGCCAAGATTTTAGTGAGATCTTACTGTGGCCGCTCCCATTGTGGATGCCAGAAGAAGCCCTGAATGCCTTAATAGGGTATGAGTTGTGCCTGATACTAGGTCTTCAAATAAGGTAGGAAAACAGAAGTGGGTATAATTCCAGTTAAATACATGGGATGAGGCAGATTTGGAGCAGGCCAGCAGAGTTGGAAAACGTGATCAAGTCAATGGTTGACAGTTGTGCATATTTATATTGGAAAAGACAGAGAGGTAGATGAAGAGTTGTAGTCACTTAGCTCAAGATCATTAGATGATAAGAAAGTAGATATAGTCTGTAGGATTTCAGGGGAAAACAGACAGAAGTAGCTTTCCATTGATTGTGAGTACTGAGGCAGGAAGATCGCACCAGTCTGGAGCCATTGCTTTGACTTTTTAGTCAGGAGTCACAGGAGCAGTGGTAGAGAGGGGCCTCCAAAACTGAGGCCCTCATGAGAACTACACGATTGGCATGGTGGAAGAATATTTTCCTGGACGGGGGTGTCTTCAGCAGATTAAGCAATAAGCTAGGTACCTTCTGCAGAGGCCACTCAGTGTATCCCACGTTGATTTACGCCAGAAATGGATTAGCGCACAGCTTTTGTGTGTGTCTTTAAATCTTTTTGTTCAGGGAACTCAGAGTAACAATTTTGTTTGGGAGTGGCAACTGCTCACTTTATGACTGAAAAGATACTTCTTGAGTTCCTACCTTTTGTGAATCCCAGGTATAGAATAGTGACAAAGGATATAAAATCCTGGCATTCTTGGGCCTAGTATGTTTGACAGAGAAAAACACCTGAGACAGTAAGCAACAAAAGAGTAACAATAATAGTAATTTAGGAAAGCAAGGAAGTGGAAAAGCAAAAGTTGTGCCTGCAGTAGGGGGATCCAGGAAGGCAATGCTAGAAAACAACCTCAGACACGTTCTAGGGCCATAGCTTGTGGTTAAGTATTTACAAAACGGAAGTATCAGCGTATCTGTGTGGAGTTACAACCATCATTTTTCAAAGATGAGAATAAAGTACAAAATATCTTTATTTCTTTATTTATCTTTACACTTTCTTCCACATAAAAAAATACTCTTCAGTTTGATAAGCCACCATGTTTCAGACACATGAGCCACACTTACGAGGGAGCATGCTTCAGGCCCAGGCCCATGTGACGCTATTAACATGTTTATGTTTTCTTGTCAAATAAAGCATGTTTTAAATTTTGTTTTCTAATGAAATTACAAAGTGAGTTTCATCAATTTTGACAAGTTGGGCAAGTTGAAATTTCATGGAAGGTGGTCCAGGGATTTAGCTCAGCGGCTCAAGCACTTGCCTGGTAAGTGCGAGGTCGTGAGTTCCCTGGCACAAAAAAAAAAAAAAAAAAAAAAATTTCATGGGGGCAGGGATTCTCTTCTGTCAAAATTAGCATGGAATGATACTTCTTTAGAGAGCCTTAAGATTTATATAAGGTGAAGAGTGAATCATGCACTCAGCCAATATGCAATTATTCATGCATAAAAGGCTCAGCATACATATATATTTAAGGTACAATTCTCCACCCCAAAATTTACAACTTAATGTAAAAGTCATGCTATAAATGTAAATAATTGCAATGAGTACTGCAGAATGTTCATTCAGTTCATGAAAAAGATGTTGTGATCAAGAGGAGTGAAATTGTTTTACGCTGGGTTCATCCAGGCAGGTTTCATGAACTTGGCCATGAAAAGCCAGAAGATTCTCCAGCCCGAGGCAGGCCCGAGAAGTCATTAAAGAACACAAATGACACCAAAGCTTGAGCTTCTACCAGCAACTTCCTGTTTACTGATGTTTGACATCAGCCCTGCCGTAATACTGGATCCCTCCTCACACTTTGGTAGTATTCCAAAATATTACCCATTAACTACTTATTAAAACATTTATCAGGGGTTTCTGTATACAAACTCAGCACGGGGAATACAAATTACCAAAAGATGCAGTATTACAAATAACTAGGTGCTATCTAGAATGAATTTTTAATGTAACAATATGACGTGTATATACAAATATATATATATAAATACACTTTTCACATGTGACTCAAGGTTATATTCTTAAATATGTTTACAATATTTAGAGACATATATATGCATGCATAGACACCCATATACATACAGAGGTAGCTGTATTTATCTATGTATCTGGTTTTCTATCATTGTGTAAGTGTTGACTTTAGCTACATTGCTGAACAACTACCTAATTTAGAAATTTCTCTTTTGTAGAATCTTCACAGCTGCAGTCTATTAGACACCTGTAAGTTCTACCACATTTCTTAGTAGAAGTGTGTCTGTTCTTGCTCGTGCTTTCAGCTCAGAATCTAATCTTGTATCAGTTACTCCCATCAGCTCACGTGTTCTGGAAAAATTTATATCAAGATTTGTGAGCCATCTAAAATATATGCATCCCACATAATACAGATCCATGTTGTGATATTCTTGCAGAAAGTTTATTTTCCTAAGGGCAACAGAAATTCAAAATTTAAGACAAAATGAAGTAGTATAAAAAGAACTGTATGCAATGTGCAAGCTACTATACCCATATAAGTACATGCAAAAATGACTAATTTATTTCATTATATGCAAACTCCAAATGTTATTTTCCAGCTGATATTTACCTTTAAAATGAATCATTTACATATACAAATACATTTCACTTTACTGCAAACAGTGGCACATAACTGAATTTCATACAGAGTACTAACATTTAAATTTAATCACAGCTTTCTTTCTTATCCAATCACAACTCTACAAACATGACTTGAAGTGAGACAAAATTTGGTGGGGCAGATACAACAGCAATGACTTTGGTTTTGTTTTCATCTCTTCAGTAAATGAAAAGTTGACTTCAAAAAAGTTACTTTACTTCCTGGACCCCACTTTTTATATTTAACAAGTGAGTTGTTGAAGTTGCATTTCTCAATCTTACTTTTAAATCATATAAAACTATTATTTTTAAGAAAGAGGAAGAGTAAAGTTAACAGTTACCATCCTAATTAGAAAGGCAATGAAAGATACTTATGAGTTCTTTATAAAACTTTAACCCAACAGCTTTCAAAATGCTCATGTTTACACCCTACAAATACTGTCTGATCATAACCTGACATAACTGTGCACATGCTACACAGGATTACTGATTAATTTAGCATATATGTACTTCTGAGATATTACTGAACTAAAAGCATATATTAATATTCACATCTACACTCCATGTTCAATGTAAAGAAATGAGTACATTTGTGTGAGCAATGTTCATGGTCTTCAGGGGGTGATTTCTAACTCGACATTCTGTTTTATTAAGTCATACATTCCTCTAAGAACCTGAAAAAATTTACTGTTTTCATGCTAAAAAATAAAACATACACAGACACACACTTAGCTTTTCTAAATGAAACGCACTGAACTCACTCCATTGCTACCCTCTTCCAAAGGACAGGATGGGGAATATTTTGCAGGTTTGCCACCTTTGTAGTCCACGTATTTTAACATTTTTGTGTATTTTTTTTAACCCGGAAACATGTGAAATTTAGTGCAATGATAGGTTTCAATGCCAATATTGCATATCAGTATAGCATTAGCAAAGTTTAAATGTTCATCTGCTCAAGTAAATTGGAGAAATCTTCATGAGATATGTAAAATATAAGATTTAATATCTTCTCATGAAAAACAACTTAATTTGTTTTATTAAGACTTCTGCCCTCATGTTGCTGCTACAGGATCCGGAACCAAAATAATTTAAATCTGTGCTCTAATTGTAAACATACAACGTAAGCATCCTAAAGAATAATGGCTCTATAGTTTTAGTCCTCTAGACATTCTTCTGAGACAGTAAGGATCTTTTTTAGAATAAATGATTTTTTGGAGAATACAAAGGAGAAACATGTGGAGCACATTCCTCAGCTTTTGCAAATCTCCAGCTGAGAGTGACAAACATAGAGTACTTTGAAAGTTTAAAAAAAAAAAAGAAAAAAAAAAAAGGGAGAAGAAAGACCAGTCAGGCAAACCACATCGTAATCACCCAAGTAAAGCAGCCCTGTGTGCACCAAGTACCACTGTCATCCGGAAGGTCTGTCTCAATGCCTGCCACTCATGCTTTAGGGCTGGAAGGCTTGGGAGGTGCCATCAACCCCCGAGGAGGAAGATGCTGTGAACTGTGAAATGCAGGAAGGGCGGCAAGGACATTGGCATGTGGCTAAGAATGAGACGACAAATACTCTATCTTTCATGTTAGTTAGTCTAGTAAATTTACTTACTGAAAGCCAGCATGTTTCAGTATTTCACTTAAAATTAGAACCATTTTTCAAACAGCGTAAGGTAGCCATAACTGCAGCAGAACTTGAAAATTTTTTAAAATGTATCATAAAACTAAAGCAGCATAGTTCCAAAGGAACAGTTTGGATTTGAAGTACAATGCCTGTTTTGGCTAGCTGGACTTAAAAAAAAAAAAGAAAGAAAGAAATGCTTAAAGCAATAAATAAAAAACTGATTAATCTCACTTCTCCTAAATACATAGCTGTGCACTATTCAAAAACACATTCCTAGTGAGAACAATGGCATCTCTCATTTTAGAAGAGGAGACTATACCGGTTTGAAACATAACTAAGAGTATAACCCGGGATGGGTGTTTACTAATATGCAGAAGGCATGGATAATTCCTTGTGATCTAAATGAATGATACCCCTATCAGTCAGCAAATCAAGACCAACCAACCCTTCTATACCATCAGATACGTGTCACATACACGTGATTGTGGGATCTCAGGGAATTTTAGTGCCAACTGCTGTCGAAAATAAGATTGAAAAGTAAGAAACAGTACATGAAAATATTTCATAAATTTTAAAAAGTGGTAAGAAAGATTGTTTTGTTTCTCTATACTTAGCTTTTTGAAGCATAAGTTATCTCTTGACTCAAATGCTACAATATGCTCTCCTGAGACCTTGACTTCTCCACACTCTCATCTTTCTCCGTTACAACTATATGTAAATTTTCTCCTTTTTTATGCTGACCATGTGTATTCATCTCTTAAATCTCTGAGTTTCCTTCTCTTTTCAACTATACCACAGCTTATCTTTCTCTCCTCACCCCCTGCCACTCCATACCCTGCAAACTCTCATCTCCCTTGCATGTCTGATTTCAACTCCTATGTCTGGAATAACAATTAAATGACTTTAATTTTATCTAGGGAGTTAACTTTCAAAATATATTTCAAATATGGTGTGCCTATGAGTAGAGAATTGTACTGTCTGTCCTCCAATTTAACTAAACTACACCATGGCAGTGACTGGTGGCAAAGCAGCCATCTTGAAAGCACAGGAGAACACACACACCTTGCACAAACTCACGAGGCCGTATGTGTGGCTCAGGAGCATCTCGAATTGCTGCTCTCTACTCCAGTCAACTTAGCTTTTCAAGGGCAGTTAATTACAGAACCTGTAAATACAACTATCCCAATTAGAATCCTGTCTAGGTAAAGAAAAAATGTGCATGGAAGGCAAAAGGAGTCTATTTCCAGCTATGACAATGTGTACATTCAAAATTCCCCCCCAATTTTCCTAGCTTTGCAGGGTTAAGTCTGTGCACTCTTTATCTGAGAAGAGAGATACATGAAATATGGAAAAGCTGGCTGTGTTATAATGTGAAAAATTATAGTAGTTTAAAGTGAATCCAAAAAAGGACACTGCATTTCCTCATCTAGGTTATTCAGTTGTATACTGCGGTTTCCTTACCTAAGAGTGCTCTACTGAAGAGAAAATTCCAGAAAAGTTAAGTGAGAATATGCAAATTTTTAAAGAACTACTATAAGGCAATAAAATATATTCTGAGATAAGTGCTTCAAGCAATAACAATGAAAATATAAAAGTTTCGGTCTGAAACATCAGTGCAACTATAGACTTTCAAGTATTTCAAACAAGCACCGTCTCCCCAAACCGGCAATCCATAGGACTCCTCTCCAGGTGGACTCATCATTGAAATAAAGCAAGCTTTGTCTTTTGTTCTGTTTTTGATTGAGCTGTTCCTTTTTCTACTCCACATGCTCCTGCCTTCCTGAGAGAACACTTGGGATACACTTTCAGCATAAAATATTTCTAAGTTCTTTTAAATGTTGAGTCTCACCTCCAGGGTAATATTCTATATGTGCAGATCATAAAGAGGAAAAGAGAAAAAACAAAAATATAAAACAGGTGGGAGTCAAGGGCAGATGATGTTTTGGACTGAATATCTTATTTTGATTTTTATTTGTTAGATTCCTCACTGGTTCATGTATTTTAAATTTTAAATATTAATCTGCAATGAGGCTCTTGAAAAATTAGGATGAAAGTTTTTGTCAAGACACATATATTAAGGGACAATAACCACCAATAACATTAACATTCAATTCCTAGAGAATTTAATTCTGTTAATTTACAATTACATAATGACAACTGACTGCACAGTTAAATCTATGTCATTAGACTTGAAGATGACTTACTGCTATTTTGGAAAAAATATAATATAAAATATCCAAATTTTGGATAAAAATTTGGACCTCTAGTTGCAAGTATAAATCAAATGAAAAAGGACAACAGTGAAAGATATAAAGATTCTGGCCTGCCAGCTTTAGCACTGATGAATGTGACTTTTTACTGATTTAATTCTTTTTTTTGAAGGTTTTTACAAGAGGTTTATTCATTGCAGCTATGAAGAAATGCGAGCGTTAAAAGAAAAACAAATAGCTAATATTTGGATTTTTTTTTTAGTGCAAATTAATTATACAGATTAGTGGGTTCTATTCTGGCATATTTGTATTTGCATATACATGTTTTGATCCTGTCCTCTCCCTGAGTCCCCTTCCACATTTTAATTCCTTTTTTGGGGTTAAGAAAACATTTCTCTTTCTAAGGCTCTGTGTACAAGTTCTAATAACCACCGACGGAATATTTTCAAGAAATATAATCCACTATGAAGTTCCCGAAAACACAAGGCAATCATATAACCCTAGGCGTGTCTCATACTCAGTTCTGCAAGTGAACCAGAGTCATGCAGGTTAATGACCTCATCAAGGGTAACACTGAGATGTCTCTTCCCTGCTGTCCTCGGTGCTCCTAAGCTTCACCATGGTCAAACTGAACTCCCATCAGTTTGAGGGTGAAAACACTCAGAATCTCAGGCCTTGAGCTAGGCCCCACTGTCCAGATTTTTGGTACTGAGTGCTGCATGACATCCCAGGTGCCAAGCTTGTCTGGGAATCAGGACAGACCCGGCGCTTTCTGTCTGATGAGGATGGTCATCCTGGCCTGCTATAAAACATATCTGTTTGCTTTTTACTCCTCTGTTTAAATTTTAGAATGAATTATCAAGTTTCATGATCAAAAATGCTAGGATTTCACTTGAAAGCACATTAAATTTACAAATCACAATTAGGAAAACTGCCACCTTTAAAGATCCCTGAATCTTTTCTCCTGTGAATATGATATATCTAGCCATTTTATCCTGATCAATTCATAAATCTTTAAGTAACAATTTATAATTTTGCTTTGCATGTTTTAAAAATTTAGTATATATTCATAGTACATAGGTTTAAATTCTTTAACGGAGATGGTACGTGTACAGCATACATCGTACTTTTTCTTCATCCCTTCCCCTCCCTCTCCTCCTCCATGTCTCAGTCCCCTTCCCATTTGAAGAAGATCTCTCTCCATTTTTCCTGTTCTCTATCTCTTGTTTTGCTCTTTATTTACATTTTGGGTTTCTCATATAAGAAAAACCATGTGGTGGTTAAGCTTGTGTCTGATTTGTTTCACTTAACGTTGTTGTCTCAAGGTGCATCCATTTCCCTACAAATCACTGGTTTTCACACATCTTTGGTTTCTGCTAGTACTTCATAGGTTCTGTTGCTAACCTGAATATTTTTTCTATGGTACTTTTGTTGGTTATTTTTTCTTATTTCTCTATAGGAAATAAGAAACATACATACATACACAAACATGCACAAAACAGTTGTCTTTATTGCAAGTGATATGATTGCATGAAAATCTAAGAACATATATCAGAGATAATCCATCATTTGAAAATGTGGATAAACATGTAATTCCTAATTATTTTTATCATTCCTTTTCTTACTTTATTACATTTGTCAAACATCCTGAAACACTGCAACAGTGATGTTACCTTGTTTTCCTGGTTTCTTTGAAATTGATACTAAATTCATCAAGTAGAATTAATTGATAACATTCATGAATTCCAATTATTCCCAGTGTATTCATCGAGATTTTAAAATTATTTTCGTGTATTAGGACATGTGTCTAGTACATAATGCTTACATTCATTGTATACAGATGGTACATGTACATAACACATTTTATTCTTTCTTTCAGCCCATTTCCATTCCCTCCCTCCCTCCCCCACGCACCGTTTCATCCTCTCCATATTTCTTTATTGTGATCAGAAGGGAAGGGGGTCAAGCGATGGAGCGGAAGAAAGAAAGGGACAAGGGATGAGAAAAGAGGAATTGGGATGTGTTACGTACATGTACCAACTCCACACAAGGAACGTAGACATTATGTGCTGCGAACACAAACAAAAATAAAAAGAGAAGGGGAGACCAATGTTTTCTTAGTATAGAAGAAATATGATCAATGTTCTGTGTTCCTTAAAAAAATGTTTTTCTTTTCTGGCTACATCAATTCTCTGCTAATGGATCGATCTTTCAGTCACTCTGGTAACACTCTACTTGGTAATGTTGTATTTGTTCTTCCAGGATTCAATTTGCAACGGTTCAAATCTGTGTTATTAATACTGTCCCTTATTTTTCTTTAAATCCCACTTCCATGCATTCCCATATGTTTTAGGACCATCTGACTCCAAATGACTGCAGTTCTCCTCCGTGGTATACTGCCACCGGTATTGGCAGTGTATAATTTCCCTAAGATGTACTGGGGGCTTTGTTTCTCCGAGGCCCCATATCGAAGCTCAAAGACCCCTGCTTAATAAACCTTTATAAGGAGTAAACTAAAAATCTGAGCAGTGTCATGCCTCATGGATTTATTGTGACTCATCAAGAGGCATTCCCGCCAGTCATGTGGGAGGAACTCAGTTCTGAGGGACACCGGATGAGAGCTGCTCTCGAGAACAGCGGTTGTTGAGGGTTCGAATGAGGCAGCCTCTCAAGAGCAAACCCTTGCCAACTGCCACAGGAAACTGACCGCCAGGTCCTCTTCCTTGAGCCAGTTTAGCAGTCTGCAGTGGCTCGTGTGTTTGTCTATCCTGTTTCCACTGCCTCTGGCAGAGCTGTGTCTCTACTGAGGGTGACAGCCTAGCAGCTTAGCAAGCAGATCCATGTAGCAATCCCTGACCAGTGTCGGTCCACCACCCACACAAGAAGCACACCCTCACTTCTGTTCCTTCCGCTTCCGCTGCCTTCCATAGCTAGTCGGTCATGAGACTACTAACACCTCCTGAAAATATTTGCACTCTGACCTGTTCACCACTGTATGACGCCTGTCTTACACCCAAGACCCTCAGTACCTAACTGGTTGATTTATTGGAAGTTCCGATGCTCTGATTTGTTTTGTCCTATGTCTCATAAATCTACCATCGATAGGAATATCAGAAAGAACTTTCTAAATTACAAATCTAAAGTGCAAATAAGAACTGCCTTGTTTAAAACTTTTCTGGCTCACCACCAACTGCTGGGTGAAGTCCAATATTATTGCCATCATTATTAGTGAGGCTTTACTGACTTGGCCTCAGAATTCAATGTCTAGCCTCATCATTTACCACTTCCTCACAGTAAGTAATTCTACCCCTGTTTTTAAGTTAGCACTGTCTTCAACAACATAAACTATCTTAGAGGTCTCTCGATCACTTCTACACTCCTTTCTTTTACTGAAAGTCTTTTCTCCCTGCCCTCCTTCCTTACGTACTGACTAATTCTTCCATGACTCAAGGCACCACCTCCTCTAAGAAGACATATTTAGGGAGTAAAATTTTGACTTCAGCTAATAAAAATTTTATTTTAAAAGACTCCTGCACACATGTAAAAATATTTATTTTGCAGACTCCCACATCTGTCGTTCGGTTTATATATCCACCATACAATAGGAAATCTATTTTCTTTGTGAATATTGTCAGCATATTGTTTGTAAATATTCCAGCCGAGCATCCATGCAGGATTCTCTTCCAGACAGCACAGAGAAGGAAGCTGCCATATCCTGCTGCCATTTCCTCATTCTTGCCCTACCTTCCACCTGATTCCAACTAGAACTGAAAAACAGAGAACAAGAGCTCAATTTAAGAAAATTGGCAGACTGACCTAAAAACAGAGAGCTCTGAATTTTAAGCAGCATTGTAAGGAGTCCCCAAGTTTACCCTGTGTTCGTGCAGGTGTGCTGCTCTTTTTTACCTTTAGGTACAGTGAAATTAAGTAATCATCTGCTATTCCTCAAGGAATCAAGTCAGGAAGAATAAACAAACACATCCTCATCACTGCTGCGGGGAATGGAGTGTTTACACTGAGGCTGTCTGTGTCACCAGTGTGTGTCTGTTCTTGGAAGACAGGTGCTGAGCGCTAAATACGTACTC
>RJWT010010725.1:0-23921 GCA_004365215.1 Cuniculus paca | reverse complement strand
GTTACTAGGTCGGACCAATCCTTGATATCCTCAAATTTCACCTTTATGAGGCTGACTCCTTTCAACTTATCTGTCGGCAACTCTTTAATGTATTCCAGACGGCTAAAGAAAAAAACTTTTGGTACAGCTCCTGCCTGGAGAGCATCTGCAATCAGCCTGCGACCTTCCAAAAGAATCTTCCCTTTCTTTTCTCGAAATGATCTGGACTTAACGATTGTCATTACACTTCTGTGGGTAAAAACAAAAAGATGAACTATTATCAATACTGTTACTGAGACATCCTGTTCTAATACACACAAAGAGCTTCACAGGGATAGAAACAAATACCAAGTGACATTTGTTCTGAG
Organism: Cuniculus paca; assembly: GCA_004365215.1. Classification (NCBI taxonomy): domain Eukaryota; kingdom Metazoa; phylum Chordata; class Mammalia; order Rodentia; family Cuniculidae; genus Cuniculus; species Cuniculus paca. The sequence goes on along the minus strand of RJWT010010725.1, from coordinate 23,574 downwards.
TAATACAATAACAACAACAACAACAACAACAACAAAAACCCAGCGAGTCGTGCTAGAAAAACTTCACCAAAGAGAAGGTTAAGGTCCCGCTGGGGGGCAGGAAGAGAAACAGGAATAGGTGACAAGTCTCAGAAACACATCACCTCAGCCTCCTGTCTCCAGGAAAAGCCTTATCGTAGTGAAGCCCTGCTTCTTCCCAGGTGCTAGGCGTCTGGGATGGGGACATGTGAAGCGGCTGCTTATGCTGCTGCTCCCGGGGACTGGCTTCAGAGGCAGTCTTCCGGGGTTGCTTCCCGGGAGCGCGCCTTTGTTCCAACACTTCTCCAGATGGAAACACCACTTTCACGGGGCTCCTCCGCAGCGCCCGAACCCAGCGCCGCGCTTCGAGGTCCCAAGTCTGGACGACCGGCAGCAATGGTTTCACAGCATACCGCATGCACACAGCCAGCGCAGCCATTTTCCTGACGCCGAAGGCTACGTCACGAAAGCGCGCCGTCGATATCTAATAACGTCACCTGCGCTTGCTCAGCGTTGCATTAATCTCCGAACTGTCGCGTGAGAAGGCTGTTTGCTTTTGGAAAACATGACGTCTCGCCGGGCTTTGCACTTCGTGTTCAAAGTGGGAAACCGCTTCCAGACGACGCGTTTCTTTCGGGATGTCTTGGGGATGAAGGTAGAGGCCGGGGCGACAGGGGTGGGTGTGCTAGGCTGGGACGGGCGACTGAATCACACTTGATGAAGTGGGAAGGGGAGAAAGGACTGTGTAGTGAAGCCAGAGGACTGAGAAAAATGTTCCTAGCTGCCTGACGTTAGGCCCAAGACTTCCCAATGGCATTGTGGGGTTTTCAGCTTCAGCTAACGCTGCGAATCTCTGAGTACAGGTTAGGTCGTTTTTGAATGGTTAAGATCAAGTCTAGTTTTTGAAGGGGAACTAACGTGCCATGCTCTTTCGTTTAATTCATTCCCAAGTATTTAGTGGGCCCTTGCTTCTGAGAAATTAGTCTACTGGAAAGCAAAACATTATATAATACATTTGTAAGTTTTGATTTCTGTGTAGATAATCAGACTATTTAAAGTCCTCCCCGCTTCCAGGGCCCTCGTATTGAGCGACATCTCCGCACTTTTCTTTGTTTCGTTCATTCGTTCGTATGTATGTCTTTATTTATTTATTTATTTGAAACAGGGCCTCGCTATGCCCGTACTGGGCTCGATCTTGCTACATCCTCCTTCCTTAAGAGTTCTGCTCCAGTCATGGCTGGTTCGAATGGTCTTTTTTGGGTACTCAGACTCTCTTGGTAAATCTGACTCTGACTCTCCTTTCAACACTTCAGATTTAAGTATGAGGTCAAATCCATTCTCCTCCCCAGTACTTGAAAGCAGCCTGTCTCCAAGTCTGAGAAACTAATTCTGCAAAAGTCACTTAGCTGAAAACTCAGTAGAAATTACTGGGAAACTCCTCTGATAAGCTAGGGAGAGGGACGGTAGGAAGCACACCAGCCTTTGGAAAAGCAGGGGTTCCATTTAGTGTGGACACAGTGCAGAAGATGTGCTAAGGGAATTCCTCAATTTACCAATCATTTTTAAAGTATCTGTTCTGTTTTAGGGTACTGTGTTGACTTTTGGGAAAAGGTTCAGATAATTTTGGTATCTGTCCTCAGAGCTCATGGTCTGGTCTGGGATGGAAATGGGAATTGCATTTGTACATAGCTAATAATAATAGAACTCAGAGTTTGATAAATGATAGCCGAAAACCATAAAGCTCGCCTTAACTGTATTTCTTTATTGATTAAAGGGTTGTTGTGAAGATTAAACATTACATAGAGGTAATATTTGACGTATTGGTCAAAGGGTTGATGCAAAGATTAAACTTTTTTTTATTAGCTAGATGGTATTAAAAGAATAGGGTGGTGCTATTCAACACATAGATATTATGTGTTCTGTAAGTGTTAGCCACTGTTATTTTAAAAATACAAAAGGGGCTGGGGATGTAGCTCATTATTGGCACAGCGCTTTCCTACCATACACCAGGCCCTGGGTTTGATCTGAAGCACTGCAAGCACAACACAACAAAACAAAAAAGATGAAAGAGTTTTCCAACCTGACTCACCGGGAAATAATTTGTGGAGACTTTAAGTTGACCTCTGAATATAGGTAAGATTTCCACAGATCAAGATTATAGAGACGAAGGGCCAGAGATAGAGCTCAGCAGCACAGCCCCAGTCTGGCAAGCATGAGGTTGTGAGTTCAATCACTGGGACAAAAAAAAATCATTAAAGATTACAGAGAGGGATTATACTTTAAAAAACTGAATAAATAATACATTTGGGAAATACCATTAGTTTTATGTGCCTTTCATTTAGCTAAACTTACTTATTTGAAGTTGAAGAGATGAGCTATCAGAGCAAATAGGTTAGAATTGCTTCCAATAGAGAATTGAATGTTATGCTAAGGAATGAAGATTTTATGCTGCATAAGTGGGGAGTTCTTTTACATTTTTATAGTGAGCCCTTGGTCCGGGAATTCTAGCAAGTTAATTCCAATCTACCACTTCCAGTGCAACCCAAGGCAAAAATAAAGACACTAAGACATATACAGTTATGGGGAGCAAGGAGGTCCTAAGTCCAGTCAAGATGTTGGTTCTCTGGAACAAAGGCCAATTCGGGTTTTATGAATCCTCCATGAAGAGAGTAACTTGGGTATAAGTGACAGTGATGGTGGAAATATGTGAGTGCCCTGAACTGGGCTAGGTAGGAGGCCTGAAATCACCTCTGCAACATGCAGAGGGAAAGAAATGCAGAGAGTACTCTGCATAGCACAGCTGAGGTAATATCTAATATTTTGGGTTGGTGCTTCACCTCTGATGTACAATGTTTTTTGCCCTGGGAGGTCATAGCCTCTTATCTTGAGGATCAGTGGTCCCAGCCAACAGCATGGAGCACAGCTCTGCATCCAAGCCTCAACCCTGTCTTTCCAAGAGTCACTGCTTGGGGAAAAAGTGACTGTCCTGCCTTGTTTCAAAGATTACACTTCAGCTTCTCAGTCAGCCCAGTTTACATTGCTTAAAGCCAATTGAAGGGACAAAGAAATGGCCTACCCAGCTCTGTACATATCAATACATGGAGATAGGGCCAAGTTTATCCAAAATGGAGATAATTGCTGCTCTTTCAGGGAGAATCATCCAGGTGGTTCCCCATATATTTTTAGGACAGGGCAGTGTTCTAATAAGAGCTGTAGTTTAGCAATACACTATTACAGTGATGTTAGGGAGGAAGATCAGTGAAGATGATTTTTAAAGGAAGATTCTCCAGGCGTGGTGGCGCACTCCTATAATCCCAGCACCTGGGAACACTTGGGATTGCTGTGAGTTTGAGGCCAGCCTGGGCTACAAAGTGAGTTCAAGGTCAGCCTGAACTGCATAACAAAACCCTGTCTCAAAAAGACAAAAAGAAGATTCAATTGCAGTAGTAGCAATGGGAATGAAAAGGGAAATGAAGACTTCGAGAACCCATTGTGTATTGGCTTCTGTGTTAGATGCTTTGACAAGTTGTCTGTTTTTACCAACTCAGAGACTAAGCTGCTTACTTAGAGTTACACAGTGTTAGGTAGCAGCCAGAACCACAAATCATACTTCTGTAACGTTGAAGACCAGACCTTTTTCATTTACACCGTACTGCCTCCCAATCTAAATAGATTTATTGATTTGTTTACAGTCTGACTCTTGGTATCAAACTGTTCTTTTGTGCTTGTACTATATCTAGCCTGAAAAAGATACAAAGTCCTCTCTCCTCCCTCTTTAAATAAAGCTTGTAAATGATACTGTCTGTTTTGACCTTTTAGTTTGTGCTAAATACGCTGTATGAGATAAAACTTTACATTTCTAATGCCTTTACCAGGTTCTGCGGCATGAGGAATTTGAAGAAGGTTGCAAAGCTGCATGTAATGGGTATGATACCTTATATCTTAAAATCTCCTTTAGACTCTGAGTGACCTCAGGTGAGTATGAGATAGTGGAATAAATTAAGAAGACAGTAAATTAGGGAGACAACTTGAAGAACACTGAGGAGATATCCTGCATTTCTCTCCACTCTCACACACTTCTGATACTCAAAGCTGTTCTCAAATACCAGCCAGGAGTCCTGCTATTTAATTCATTTTTGTACCTCTCTGGAGTTGGTGTCAGATGCTATAAGCTAAGAGCTCAGTCCCACAAGACTGCCTCCACTTCAGATGCCAATCTGGTCTGAGCTATAAATTGAGGGTTTCAGGCCAGACGTGGTGTTGTGCTCCTGTAATCCCAGCACTTGAGAGGCTGAGGCAGGAGAATTGTGGCAAGTTTGAGACCAGCCTGGGCTACAAAGTGAACTCAAGGCCAGCCTGAACTGCATAGCAAGACCCTGTCTCAAAAAGACAAGGGGCCGGGCGTGGTGGCTCACGCCTATAATCCCAGCACTCGGGAGGCTGAGACAGGCAGATCGTTGTGAGTTGGAGACCAGCATGAGCTACAAAGTGAGCCCAAGGCCAGCCTGAACGGCATAGTGAGACCCTGTCTCAAAAACAGGGCTGGGGATCTAGCTCAGCGGTCTAAGCGCCTGCCCGGCAAGCGCAAGGTCGTGAGTTCAATCCCCAGTGCCGCAAAAAAAAAAAAAAAAAAAAAGACAAGGGCTGGGGTTTTAGCTCAGTGGTGTAAACACCTGCCTGGCAAGCACGAGTTGGTGAGTTTGATCCCCGGTACCAAAAAATTAAAGGTTTCCAGGGCTTACTGGAATTAGCCTGCTTTTGACTGATGTGCAAAGAAATAAACTAAAGTCAGGTTGGAGAACTGTCTTCAGAATTTTGTTCCCACCTTTGAAGACAATGTAAGTGAATCTTTCTCTCTAGTTAGTGCTGAACAAGTGATCTTTGGAATTTGTGGCTGGGGTGCTAGAGCACAATGCATAGCTGTTCTCAGCCTTGTCTGAGGTCTTCTCATCTTTATGAAGAGTTATGGGGTCAGAAAGGACTGCCCACCTGTCTGTGCCCAGTAGTTCTTTTGTGGGAGGAGAGCTGAGGTAGATTTTGTGTGTGGTCACTAGGTTCATTTACTTTCATTTTCCTAGGCCTTATGATGGGAAATGGAGTAAAACAATGGTGGGATTTGGGCCCGAGGATGATCATTTTGTTGCAGAGCTAACTTACAATTATGGTATCGGAGACTATAAGCTTGGCAATGACTTCATGGTAAGTATTCTGTCCCGGGAGATTTTTGGCTGGGAAGATTTGTTTTAACTTAAAGTAGGGTTGGCTATCCACATGCAGAAGATTGAGTCTAGACCCATTATCTCTCACCATGTACTAAACCAAAATCAAATTAGATCAAAGAACTAAATGTTAAAACAAACATCAACCTGCTGAAAGATAAAACAGGTAAAACTCTTGAAGTCATAGGTATAGGCAAGGACTTTCTGAACAAAACCCCAGTTGCACAGGAAATAGTACCAAGAATCAGCAAATGTGATCATAAATTAATTCCAAGTAGGGTACTGAGGGGGTATGTCAATGAGGAGGTATCATTGGAGCCAAGGTTCAAAGAAGAAACGACTTAGCCATGTGGATACGGGGACGGACGGAAGAAGCACTCCAGACAGAAGCCCCTGTGCAAAGGGCCTTAAGCAGTGCCTAGCATGTTGCAGGAAATGCAAGGAAGCCAGTATGGCTGGAATAGAGAGGATAAGGGAAGGATGGTAAGAGATAGGGTCAGAAGTGGCACAGGGTCAGATTGTATGAACCTTTTAGGCCTTTAAATACTGTCCAAGTGAAATGAGCTATTGAAGGTTTTTGTTATTGTTCTGGTTTTGGTTTTGGTTTTTTGAAACTACTCCTGTGTAGTTCAGTCTGGCTTTATACTCACTGTATACTCCAGGCTGGTCTCAGAATTCATGGTGATCCTCCTGCCTCAGCTCCTATGTGCTGGGATTACAGGTATGTGTATCATCACACCCAGCCATTAAGGGTTTTGTGTTTTGGAAGGTTTACTCTAGCTGCAGAGTGGGTGATGGATTACCAGGAGTAGAGCAGAGATTTTATGATAGTCTAGGCTAGAAATGAGGCTAGCTTTATATGAAGGCAGAAGTGTACAATATTAGGTACTTTGATTAAATTTAAATGATTTCATAGTTGGTTAAATTTTTGTTGTTATTTAAAAAAGCAGAAACAGACATGGTGCTGCATGCCTGTAATCCTAACACATGGAGAGGCTGAAGGAGGGAGATCCCAAGTTCAGTGCCAGTCTAGACTATATAATGAGACCTGGTCTCAAGTAATAAAAAATAAAAAGTGAAAATAGGCTTATGGCTGTAGCTCAGTGGTAGAGCTGGGCTTGCCTAGAACATCCAGGGCCCTGAGTATCCAATTCCTAGCACTGTGGGGGGAAAAAAGTGTAAACAAATAATCTCAAATAGGTAGCTGGCAGACCCAGGTAAGATCATGATTTCTTTGGCTACATCTTGAAAATTTAAAGAGGTTATCTTTAGCATTAAATGGTTCAAACTTCACTGGCATTTTAATTTTTGTCCTGTAATTTATGAAGTTCTAAGTCCTTGTGGAAGAAAGTATCCAAGACTACTTTAAAATTACTGGAACAAACTCAGGAGACTGGAGCAGAAGGATCTTTGTGAGTTTGAGGCTAACCTGGGCTACATAGTGAGTTCAAGGACAGCCTGAACTACATAGCAAAACCCTGTCAAAAAAGAAAAAAAAAATTACTAGAACAAAAATTCTGAAAGCCAGTTAAATGTGACCTAGGCAATAAAGGCAATAGGTTTTGGGCTCCTTATGTTGTTACATGAAAGATTCTTATGATTATACATGTAAATGTTACTGTCGTTTATCTCAGGGAATCACACTCGCTTCCAGTCAAGCCGTCAAGAATGCCAGAAAGCTGGACTGGCCACTCCGTGAAGTTGCAGAAGGAGTTTTTGAAATTGAAGCCCCAGGAGGATATAAATTCTATTTGCAGAATCACAGTCTACCTCGGTCAGGTAATTTTATTAGGACTAGAAAGAAAGTCTACAGGCTTTTTCATTGAGAGGAGAGACAACTGGATTTCTTTCTCTATGTGGAGTCTTTCTGTAGTCACATGATGTGTCCTTCCTAAGTCAGCGCTTTTAACTGTTCTCTGAGAAATTCTGTTCGCATGTTAGAGCATTAGTGTATTAACTACAGAGAATCTAGACTGGTTTTGTTCTACTGGTAATGTGTCTGTTTAGGGATCTTTCAGTTATAAATAACAGAAAATCTAACTCAACCTAGTTTGAAAAATAGAGTTTCTTTTAGCTCCAGAGTAGGTATTCTAATTTCTTTAAGGGCATTCCCCACCCCAGCACTGGAAATTGGACCCTAGGACCTTTGCACTGAACTATATCCCCAGGCTTTGTTTTTTACTTTTTATTTTGAAACAACTCAACTGGGCTAGAACTTGTGACTCACCTGCCTTAGCTTCCCGGAGTACTGAATTACCAGTGTACACCATCATGACTCAACAGGTATTCTACGGGTAGGGAAGATTTCAGGGCTGGTCAATTCAGTGGCTCAGCAATGCTATCAGGAACCCTTTCTATATTCTGTTGTCCTCAGTGCATTTCTCTTAGTCTTAATCCTTTCACAATTGTATGATGGCTGCCTGTAGTAGCAGTTGGGACTACATGCTCCCATATTTACTTTGGGTAGGAGAGGTGAACCTGAGTTTTTATTGTTCTTTTTAAAGAGCAGAGCACCTAGGCATGGTGGTGCACACCTGTAGTCTCAACATTCAGGAGGCTGGGCCAGGAGGATCACCGTGAGGCTGGCCAGGGTTATATAGTGAGTTTAAGGCTAGCATAGACTACATGGTGAGACCTTGTCTCAAAAAACAAACAGGGCTGGGCAGCATGGTGGCACGCAAATATAATCCCAACACTTGGGAGGCTGAAACAAGAGGACTGCTGCAAGTTTGAGGCCAGCCTGGGCTACATAGTGAGTTTAAGGGCAGCCTGAACTGCATATAAGACCCTGTCTCAAAAAACAAACAAAAAAATAGCAAACTTTTTCCTGGAATCATCCACCTAACTTCCTGGTCAGGTGTAATATACTGTGCCTGCCCCCAAACCAATCATTGGCAAGAGAAATAAGATTATCCCTACACCAGTTAGCTACTCCTCTTGAGCTGAGGTCAGTTTCCCAAACTCCAGTACTGCTTCTTAGTGCATGAAGAATGAAACAGAAATGAGCTTACCACACTGAAGGAAAGAAGCCTCACAGGGTGTGTTTTGTTTGTGGTAGATGCAGCTTTAGCACATGTATTTAAGTCCTACAAATCCAACTACCTCTGCCAAAACAAAAGCAAAAGTGGTTGTATGTGTGTGTGTGTGCGCGTGTGCATGCACACGTGCACATGCATGTTGGTGAAGAGCAAGGGCAGTGCTGCCTGCCCTTTCACCCAGTGAGCATGTGCTGTAAGTGACTTGAGATGGGAGCCAAATTCTTTCCCCCACTGGGCTGTCTCAGATCCCAAATGCTGGATCTGATTATAGTGTTTAATGCTACTTGTTTTTCATCTGGTACTCAGCAAAGGAAAGATCAAGTCGATGTGGGAGGTTTGACTGGTCGTGTGGGACTTACTGAGAAATGGTATTTCTGTACTTCACTAGAGACTTAAGGGATTTTTATGTTTATTTTTGTTGATAAGTGGGAATTGTTATTTTACATACTGACTTTAAACCTTAACTCTTGCAATTAACTCCCATACATATTTTTTTCTGCACTCTTAATGGTGTTTCAATACTGGTTGAATATCCCTATTCCAAAAATTCCAAATACCATTCTTTGAAGCATCACCTTGGCACTCAAAAAGTTTCAGATTTTGGACTACTTTGAATTTTGGAGTTTTGGATTAGGGATGATCAAGCAGTAAATCTGTGCAAATTTTCCAAAATCCAAAAAACTTCAAATTCTGAAATACTTCTACCCCCAAACATTTTTTTAAGAGACACTCAACCTAGACTTAAAATAATGGAGAGTCCCACAGTCCTAAAATTTTTTTGTCCTCTGTAATGGTAATGCCTTTGGAGCATGAATCTCCCCTTGGTAATGTAGTCAAATCTGTCAGGCTAGTTGGTTTCCATTCTTTTGAATCACTCAGTCCTGAGTAGTTTTACCTGATTTCCATTCCAGTCCCTAGATCTCTTCAGGTTCTGGGTCAACTAGGATTTGTTATTTTGAAATAAATGGAAAAAACAAATTGAATCTGCCAAGAAGAGACACTTGTGAGAAATGCTACATGACTGAGGTACACCCTTAGCCAGGTGTTAAGTGTTTTAATATAACTTTTGTTCTTTTTACAAAATTATAGATTTTTTTCTTAAATAGACACATTATACATGTATGCACATGTTCATACATACACGTGAAGCAAAAAATGAAGAGAGGCCAGGCATGGTGGTGACTGCCTATAATCCCAGCTTCTTAGGAGGCTGGGGCAAGAGGCGCTCATGTTTGAGGCCAGTCTGGCAACTTAGCAAGACAGTGTCTCAAAATAAAAGTTTTAATAAAAAGGATGGGGTGTAGCTCAGCAGTATAGTGTTTGCTTTGCATGCACAAAACCTCCAGTTCAATCTTCAGTAAGACACACACACAAAAGAAACAAGAAAACAGTACCACGTGTCCAGTGATAACCACTGTGAACTTTTTAGAGTATATGTTTCTAATCTTTTATCCAAAAATATGTCTTTGTCCTTTAATAATCCATTCCAGGAATTCCATTGCATTATTACACTGTAGGAAGATAAACAATTGTCCTCTGTTAAATATTTATGTTGTTCCTAGAGTTTCATTGTTCTGGAGGATACTGTGAGGAATGTCTTTGTGATGAAAGCCCTTCATACATCCACAGTTACTTTGTGAATTGCTGCAAATAGACTTGTTCTTTCAATAATGTATATTTTTAAAGTTTTTGATATATTCTGTGAAATCATTGCCCAGAAATGTACTAGTTTACACACCACCAAGTATCATCCCCTACTATAGTTAATACTATCTTTTAAAATTATTTACCAAAAAACAAAAAAATTGAAAATACACACAAAATAAAATAGTTGCCAGTTAGATAAAAGATTTTATTTGAATTCTAATTTCTTTAACTGTGAAATTAAATAATTTTTCAAATGTTTGTTGGCCATTGCATTTCTTTTCTGAACTAGTTTGTACCTTGCTGATTTACATACTAAGGGCTTTCTGTCCTGTGTGTTGCAAAAATTTTTCCCTGCTTTTTTGTTTAATCTAATTTTAATTGTAACCCCCCCCAGTAGTAGGGATAGAACCTAGAGCTTTGTGCATGCTAGGCAAGCACTTTGCACTGAGCTACAGCTCACCCTTGTAATTCTTTTTGTCTAATGGTTTTCCGTCTTGTGTGATTAATCTAGCAGACTTTTTAAAATAGTTTTTCTATCTTTGTCTCAGATTTAAATACAAATCTTCTTCCAACCCAAAATTACATGAATAATGATCACCTGTGTCTATATTTTATTGGTTTCATTCTTTAAACTTAATTTCTTAACCCATCAGGAATGTATTTTCCAGTCTTTTTTTGTGTGTGTGTGCAGCACCGGGGATCAAACACAACCTCATGCTTGCCAGGCAGGCGCTTAGGCCACTGAGCTAAACCCCCAGCCTGTATTTTCCATTCAATTTAGATATGCAGCCACTTCTTTCTTGCTTTTTTTTTTCTTTTTTCTTGCTTTTTTTTGGGGGGGTGGTGTACAGGGAATTGAGCTCAGGTCCTCATGCTTGCCAGACAGGTGCTGTGCCACTGAGCTAATCCCTGGCCCTCTTTTGTTTTTTTGTTTGTTTTTTTTTTTTGAGACAGGGTTTTGCTGTGTAGTTCAGGATAGCCTTGAATTCAGAGCAATCTTTTTGCCTCAGCCTCCCCAGTGCTGGGATTACAGGTATGTCCCAGTGTGCCCAGCTTTAGTGCCATTTTTTGAATCATACGCCTTTTTTTTTTTTTTTTTTGTGGCACCAAGGATTGAACTCACGACCTCGTGCTTGCCAGGCAGGCACTTAGGCCACTGAGCTAAACAGGGTCTCACTATGCCATTCAGGCTGGCCTTGAGCTCAGTTTGTAGCCCAGGCTGGTCTCGAACTCACAGTGATCCTCCTGTCTCAGCCTCCCGAGTACTGGGATTATATGCGTGCGCCACCAGGCCTGGCTCATATGCCCTTTTATACTGACTTGAAATCCTTTTTTGTCATTACCTAATGACATGGTTAGGGGGCAGTGGTTTCTAAGGATCAAACCTAAGCTTGTGTATGCTAGGCACGCACCACGCCATTAGGCTACACCCTATAAACTAAATTCTTACATGTACATAAGCCTGTTTAGGTGTTTTTATTCCACTTCACTGAACTGACCTGTCTTTTCCTGCTGTTTAATTCTCCTGCAGATCCTGTATTAAAAGTAACTCTAGCAGTGTCTGATCTTCAGAAATCCGTGCACTACTGGTCTGATCTCCTGGGAATGAACATTTATGAACAGGACCAAGAAAAGCAGAGAGCTTTGCTGGGCTATGCTGAGAACCAGGTGAGTGATCTTGGAGAGTTTCTAAGTGTTTCACATGAAGGTGGTTCTTATAGTTTCTTTACAATGATTCAGTATACCTACAGATAAACAGAAAGAAGAAAATACAAATTAGTGGTAACCTCACTTTTTTTTTTTTTTTTTTTGCAGCACCAGGGATTGAATTTATGACCTCGTGCTTGCCAGGCAGGCGCTTAGGCCATTGTCTTTTTGAGATAGGGTCTCCCTATTCATTCAGGCTGGACTTGAGCTCACTTTGTAGCCCAGGCTGGTCTCAAACTTGGAACAATCCTCCTGTCTCAGCCTCCCAAGTGCTGGCATTATAGGCATGCACTACTAGGCCCAGTGGTAACCTCACTATTAACTACCTTTTGGTATTTGGGCATATATCCTTTTAGAAGTAGAATGGACTGGGGATGTGACTCAGTGGTAGAGAGCTTGCCTAGTACATTTGAGACCCTGGTTTATTAACAACACCCCAAAAACAAAAGAGTGAACAGTGGAATTGCTTAGTCAGAAGAGATAAAGACAGTGATCATAACCTAGCATTTGAACCTGATTGAATCCTTGTATTCTGACCCAGCAATTCTACTTCCTAGAATTATTTTACAGATGTCTTCCTCATACATACACAAAAAGAAGTGCATACAAAGTTATCTATTGTAGCATTGTTTGCAATAGCAAAATATAAGAGCCTCTATGTCCTATGGACTAGAGTGATATTTCAGTGACTCATTAACAGAAGGGATTATTATACAGCTATCAAAAAGACTGATATAAGTCTTTATGTGCTGGTGTGGTATTGTGCTACCATTTGTATGAAAAAGAAACAGAGCTAGGTGCAGTGGCGCATGTCTGTAATGTCAACTACTCAGGATGCTGAGGCAGAAGGATCACAAGTTCAAGGCCAGTCTGCATAACTTAGTAAAACTGTCTCAAAATTTTAAAAGGTTGGGAAAGGAGCTTAGCTAACCTGGGTTCAACTCTCAGTAGTAGAAAAATACATAAATAAAAACTTAGAGGAGCTGGAGATGCAGCTCTGTGGTAGAATATTTGCTGCACATGTTTGCCTAACCCATGTGTGAAGTCCTGGATTCCATTCCCAATATCATTTAAAAAAAGAAGAAGAAAAAGAAAGGACAAACAAAGAAAGAGGAGAGAATGGAGGAAGAGAGGTAGGAAATGTATCCAGAAGTATACATGAGAAATTGCTGACTGATTGCCTTGTATGACAGGAGGGAGACTTTATTTGTACTTTATTCTTTTAGTACTATTTAGTTTAAACTCCATGCATGTGTAACTTGCCTGAAAGCAAAACCCACCTCCTTATTTCTTTTCAGTGTAAGCTGGAGCTCCAGGGCATCAAAGGCCCAGTTGATCATGCAGCAGCTTTTGGAAGAATTGCCTTTTCTTGTCCCCAGAGAGAGGTAAGGTTTGATTACCTGATCTTTTACTTAAGCTCTTTGACAAACTAGTTCAACCCAGCCGAGAACCTTGGCCTTCCTTTCTTACGTTCATTCTGATTGTGGCTTTGGTACCAAGTTCAACAGCTGTTTGAAAAACTACTGAGATAACAAAATCAAACAAGTGGTGCCTTGGTTCTTTCTGATCAGTTACTCCCCTAGCACTAGTGAGAGTCATGTCATAAAAGTAGTGTGTGACCCTTGCTCACTTGGCCTTTTTGTTTTCCTCAAGTTGCCAGACTTAGAAGGCTTGATGAGACGGGAGAATCAAAAGATCTTGACTCCCTTGGTGAGTCTTGATACCCCAGGGAAGGCAACAGTACAAGTCGTCATCCTGGCTGACCCTGTAAGTGTTACGGCAAGGAGACAGGCTTTATCAGGGTCTCTTCAGAGACACCTTTTTTTAACCAAATTGTTTTTTCTTTGCTGCTATAGGATGGACATGAAATTTGCTTTGTTGGGGATGAAGCATTTCGAGAACTTTCTAAGATGGATCCAGAAGGAAACAAATTGTTGGATGATGTGAGTCTTTTACTTTTTATATCCCTACAGCCTAAAGAGGATGATATACAGTGTGGAGAAGGGCCAGAGCAGCAGAGCCCAGGTTCTTCCTGTCAGAACTGTGCCCTTCACTGTTGGGATGACTTTTTAGCCTGGGACCTGTGTCTTCATGGCCACCTGTATGACCTCCTTGTGGACTCAGCATCCGCCCCTTCTCACAGCCTCCAGCTGCCTTAGGGAACCACTGCAGCCATAAACAAGCATCATTATTCTGCTAAGTGAATAGAAATGCCATGCCTCTCACTTGCTTAGCATTTGGGGCATCTCATCTCCTACATAGCATTAGTCTCTTCCTTCTTGGTAAATTGTTCTCATCCACATACAAACAAGCTCCAGTGGCTCGCATTTTTTGGTACCAAGAATCGAACTCACGAACTCGCGCTTGCCAAGCAGGCGCTTATGCCACTGAACTAAATTCCCGGCATACCTCCCATTTTTTAAACACCTTTTATTGACCCTATTCCTTCTGTGCATTTTTTAAAAAATTAGTATATGTCTGCAGTACATAACAATTACATTGCTTATAAGGGGTTGGTAAATGTACATAACACATTAATGCTTTGTTTGTCCCTTCCCCTTTCCTTCCTCTCCCTCTCTTAGTCCCCTTCCCATTTGAGAAAATTCTGTCTCCCTACTTTCTGTTATCTTTTATTTTGCTCTTTGTTTATAATTTGAGTCTCATACAAGTAAAATCATGTGACATTTAAGCTTGTGTGTCTGATTTCACTTAGCATTACGGTTTCAAAGCCGGACATGGTGGCACACGCCTATAATCCCAGCACTCAGAGGCTGAGGCAGGAGGATCACTGCAAGTTCAAGACCAGCCTGGGCTACAAAGTGAGCTCAAGGCCAGCCTAAACAGCATAGCCAGACCCTGTCTCAGACAAAAATATAAATTACGGTTTCAAGATGCATCTACAAATGACTCAGATTTATCTTGCTTTATGGCGGAGTACTACTCCATTGTATGTAAATATCACATTTTCGTTATCCATTCATCTGCTGATGATATACAATTCCAAGATTTAGCTGTTATAAACTCTGTTATAAACATGGACATACATGAGGCTGGGGATTTAGCTCAATGGTGTAAGCGCCTGCCTGGCAAGCAGGAGGTCGTGAGTTCGATCCCTGGTGCCAAAAAAAAATAAAAATGAAAAGCATAGACATGCATAAACCACTGTAAAATGATGTCTTTAACTGTTTCAGGAAGATATCAAGAAGGGAAATATCTGGGTACAGTGGAATTTCTAGTTTCAGATTTTTGAGAAATTTTCATACTGATTTCAATAATAGTTGTACTAGGTTGCATTCTCACCAACAAATAGAAGGATTCCTTTTCCCTCTGCAGCCTCTCCAGCGTTTGCTATTACTTGATTCTTGATAGATTCCTAATTTACAAATCGATCTCTCACTTAGATTTCATTCTGCTTTGCACTGGCTCTTGTGTCTGTTAAGCACTTGGATTTACATCATTGGTGAGATCTGTCATGCCAAATCCAGCAGCTGCTTTCCTATTTTAGACACATTTGATTTTTCAGCAGTTTTCAAAGCATTGAATATGTGCTATAATCTCAGCACTTAGGAGGCTGAGGCAAGAGGATTGCCATGAGTTTGAGGCCAGCCTGGGCTACATAGAGAGTTCGATGCCAGCCTGAACTACGTAGCAAGACCTTGTCTCAAAAAACCGGAAAAAAAAAAATACAAAATGAACCCAGTAGAACAAGTATTAGAAGAATAAGTGGGATAAGGTGTAAAAAGAGAATTGTTTTACTCCTGATAGCTAAAAGATCAAATAATTTCTCATATTTGGTCTCATAATCAGACTGAGCCTCATGGGCACTAAACAGTTTTATTCTAACCAAAGACTTCAGAGCCTAGCATGTGCGGTCCTGCTCTCACATCAGCCAGCCGGGCTTCCCAGCTGCAGGCTTTGCCCTTTACTTGGCAATGAGAATCTTGGTATCCGCCAGCATTTACTCTCGTATTCAACAAAATGCCCCAGATGAACACTCTTTAAATGTTAATTTCTCCTTTGTAGACAGTGCAGTGAAGTATAAAGTGAGCTATATCTTTGGTTTTTCAGACTTAGAATCTATGTATATTCAATTTTTATTTCTACAGGCAATGGCAGCAGATAAAAGTGATGAGTGGTTTGCAAACAGAAATAAAGTAAAGGCTTCCGGTTAATGGAAGACATCATGTGGAACAAGCATTTGTAATTCCCACCCAGCACCTGGAACCCTGATGTATCTGCTTATGATAAACACTCTTACTACTTATTTGTATCCTGTACAGGCAAGGAGGCCTGGCTGATGAAGATTTATGTATTTCAATCTTTGAAAACACTAGTATGTTTTAGAAATGAAATCTAAATATTATTGCTCCCAAGTACAGGGGAATTATTGCTATAATCTGGACTGTCACTGGAATGGCACATTGTAGGTAACTGTATTAAATTAGTAACAAATTATTTTCTAGGCTAGGACAGCTCTATGGGTGCTATCCTTGGTTGGGGATGCAAGGAGGTTTTTTTTTTTTGCAGCACCGGGGATTGAACTCATGACCTCACGCTTGCCAGGCAGGCACTTAGGCCACTGAGCTAGATCCCTGGCCCTTGTCTTTTTGAGAGCTCACTTTGTAGCCCAGGCTGGTCTCGAACTCACAACGATCCGCCTGTCTCAGCCTCCCAAGTGCTGGAATTACAAGCGTGTGCCACCATGCCCACTGGAAGGAGCTTTGATGAGCTGTGAATCATCAAAATGGATAGATTTGGGGGCTGGGGATTATAGGCACCAGCCTGTAAAGTGTGAGGTCATGAGTTTGATCCCCAGTACCAAAAAAAAAAAGATGGATTTTACTGGAGCAAATGTTCAAGTAAATCCAAATTGATTACTTATGATGGTTATACTCCAAGCATGTCATGATAATAACCTGTTCTAATATCTTACTCTCAAAGGTGGTCTTGACATTTAACATTCTGTTTTTTAAATTTTGCTCTTTTTTAAAAATTCTGTTCCTTGGATGAAAAGACTTAGTTAAACCCCCATTTTACATACTTTTACATTTTGAGTAGCCAGAGAACAGACAGAAGGATTTATTGTTTTGATACCCCTGGCTCTGTGTTAACTTCTTTATAATTTTTTAATCCTGTCAAGAAAGAATCTTAAAATAGGTTAAATTAGTTCTTCAGCATGGAAAAACTTTCTCTTTTTGTTTTAATCACTGGAAACAAAGTTATATTGGGTATATTCATTGTTAATTTTTTAAAAAATGCTTCTTATGTATGGAGTAGATTCCCTGTGATGAATATGATCATTATGTATATCAAACATGTACCAATAAAATTAATTTTTAAAAATGCTTCTGAACTCAGGAGGCTGAGGCAGAAGGATTGCCACAAGTTTGAAGCCAGCCTGAGCTACATAGTAGGACCCTGTCTCAAAAGACTATAAAAGAGGACAGGAATTTTGCCTACTGGCACAGTGCCTGCCTGGCAAGCATGAAGTCCTAAGTTTGAGTCCCAGCACCCCCCCCCACAAAAAAACTGCTGAAATTAGGCTGTTATGAGTCTTTATGTCTCATTATTTAAAGTGGTAGCCAGGTTCACTTTCGAGAATAAACTAGAGAGACTGGAAAGGCTTGGCTCCAAGGATATCAGTTCCAAAATTACTCATAAAAAATTTCTGTTCTCCCTTAGTGGTAGTTTCCAGGTGAGTTTCAGCTTTCCTTCTCACGAGGGTGCTGGGAAGAAAACATCCTTGTCTAGCTCCACAACACCTTTCATTCAGCTTAAATTCACTGAATTAGGGAAAAATCATGAATTTCAAAGCAAACAAGTTGTGCATTCCTCCTTTCAGTAGTTGTTCCATTTTTTTCCTCTATAAACTGCTATCTATGATTTGTTAATTCTCAAATTTTCTATGACATTAAGCAATTCTGAATGTTTACCTCTACTAATACTACACTGTTCTCATGAAAAGAAAGGGCTACACTATCCCCAGTGTGTTGGGATGCTATGAGAGAGCCCTCTCAGTTTGTCATTGTAAAAGAGGTGGCTTATATAAGTACTAAATACTAAACACATACTAGTTCTCTATTTGCTTATCTTGAATTTTAACAGACCAGAGTGCTTCTTTCTTAAATGTACAGCTATGGATGGCAGATGGCACCATGCATGGTGGAAATTAATGTTGTTTATTCACTTGGGACATGCTGGTTTTAAGAGATCAACCTTTTTTATTTATTTCACCATCATGATTTTCTATATTGAGATCTTTAATATTTTATTTACCCTGAAGTCATTCAGTGTATAACTTTGGACTTTTATCAAGGAATCCTGCAGTTTGCTTCTGCACAATCCAGCTAGTGATTTTAAACCAAAACCAGTAATTTTAAACTAAAAGTTACGATTACTTTCCTGTCTCAGTGGGGATAGTATGATCGATGAGAAAAAGAGATTACAGAAAATAAAAAGAGAAGTTAGTAATTACTATTGTAAGGCCAGATGTGGTGGTGTACCTGAGTTTAAGACCAGCATGGGCTACATAGTGAGTTCAAGGCCAGCCTGAACTGTATGGTGAGACCCTCTCTCAAAAAAAATACAAAAACCACTATTTTAATCATTAAACTGTGTTGGATAAATGAGGAAGATATTTTCATATATACTACATCAGATTGGTGAAGGCCTCACCAGAGGTCTTGCTATGCAGTTCAGGCTGGCCTTGAGCTCTTTTTGTAGCCCAGGCTGGTCTCAAACTTGCAAGGATCCTCCTGCCTCACCCTCTAGAGTGCTGAGATTACAAGCATGCCACTCCCAGCTATAAATTTGATTTTTATACAGAAAAAATATGATGCTATAAGAGAGCTTTATCTTAGAGTGATAGGAACTGAGCTTCAGCATGCTAAGGCAGGTGCCCTACCAAAGAGCTACCACCCCAATCCAGAAAGATACTTTTGTGCAAGCTGGTGTTTTAAACAATGAAGTTGGGAATCTTTTCAGTTTCCTCAGAATTGTAATTTCATAGTGGTTATTTTGTTTTTTAATGGGGTAGGTGTAAGTTCCTGTGATGCAGCTGTAAGTTCAAACCTGTCTTGAGTTTGAATCCAGAGATTTAGAATGGCTATGCTGTATAGGTTTTCCTAGGTTACCCTGGAGAATTAGCCATATGAATTCTATGCATTAACTTTATTCCATTGTGGTGGAACTAGCAAAGCTGTGGACATTCAGTGGTCCTTTATGTGACTTTCTGCCCATCTCACCTGCCACACAGAACCACTCTGCTTTCACAGTTTTTAGGACTGTCTTGGTTACTTTTCTCTGTTGCAGAGACAAAATACTCAACACCCAAAATGAAGGAAAGAAAGGTTTATTTAGCTTACAGTTTTTGGAGGTTTCAATCCATACTTAGCTGGTCCCAAAGCAGGGTGGCATGGCTGAGGGGTAGCTGTTCATGGCGGCTGCAAACAACAAGAACCAAAAAGGGCAAAAAAGCAAAGCACACCTCTTTCCCTCCCTTATATTGTATGTCGGCTACCTGCCCCTGGGAGGGTACAGCACTCACACTGCCAATTCCAGTGCTAAATAATAAACCAATCACAAACGCTAAATTCAGCTGCCTCCATGACTGCATGAGGCTTTGGGGGGGCATCCAAACACAAACCATAACAAGGACACTTGCAACTCGTCCACTGAAATTCATGGAAGAGTTAAGTTTGACTGTATAGCCTAACAATACACTTACCCCTATGAAAAATCAATACAGAATTTGTCTTGGCCTCAATGATCAATATGTGCCCCACCCCACCCCAGTATCAGGGATTAAACACAGAGCCTTTGCACTCAGGTATATGCCCGTGCCTCTGTGTGTATGTGTTTAGTTTTATTGGTACATTTTAGACATCCATAATGATAACATTCATCATAAAATATTTGTACAAGTACATGGTATGTCTTGTTTTTCCCATTCCCCTGCCCTCCCTTCAACCTTTCTTCCTCTCATTTACAAAAGCTTTGTTTCTTTTTTTTTTTTTTGACCCTTCTTTTTCCCTCCGCCCCCTTCCTTGTTTCCTTTTTCATTTGAACGTTTTCTTCTCATTTCCCAATATCTATTACATATTTTGGTCCTATTTATACTTTTGGTTTCTCACATCAGAGAAACAATGAAGTATTTCAGCATTTATGTCTGATTTATTTTACTTAACACTATGATATCAGGCTGGGGGTTTAGCTCAGTGACACAAGTGCCAGTCTGGCAAGTGTGAGGTCATGAGCTTGATCCCTGGTACCAGAAAAAAGAATATAGTATCAAAGTGCATCCATTTACCTAGAAATGCCCAAGCTTATCCTTCTTTATGGCAGTAGTACCCCATTGTATAAAAATGTCACATCTTTATCCATTCATTGATTCCTCATTTTTTTATTTTTTATTTTGAGACAGGGTCTTCCTCTGTTTCTCAGGTTGGCGTCAAATTTATAATCCTTCTGCTTCAGCCTCGTGAGTAGTTGGATTACAGAGGTGTGCCACCATGCTCAGCTATCCCTAGCTCTCTTTCAATTACTTTCTGTAGTTCTAGTTGTGATACCTTTTTATTTTATCAGGGTCTGTAGTGATTTGCAAAATGGTATAGCATACTTACAGTTCTCAAATTGCTGCCACAATTTGGAGCAAGCTCCATTATTTTTCTGCTAGCATTTAACATAAATCATGGTCCTCAAAGTATAAAAACATCTTTACAATAGCCCCTGCCCAAAAAAAAGCATTGTTTTACAGTATACATGCCCAGGTTATACTTATAATGGTTGTTTAGTCACTGTAGTATCCTAGATATACTTTATTATTTGCGGTACTGGAGGTTGAACCCAGAGCCTTTGCACTGAGCTACACCCCCAATCCTTTTTTATTTTGAGACAGGGTCTCAGTGCTAGGTTGCCCAGCTGGGCTCAAACTTGCCACCCTCCTGCCTCAGCCTCAGTGCCTAGATTACAGGTACACTCTACCACACCTGGCTAGAAAACAAATTTTTTTTCTTTTGGTTTTTTGACACAGTCTTGCTATGTAGTCCAGGCTGGCCTCAAACTAACAGCAATCCTCCAGTCTCAGCCTCCTGACTGCTGGGATTACAGGTATGCACCACCAGCCTGGCTAGAAAATAATTTTTAACTGAGGAAAAGTTTTAGGAAGTGCCATACCATGGGGGACCTGTTCCTCTAAAATGTCTTTAAGACTGTTTAGCACTCTATCCTAGCCACTAGGCACAGTGGTTATGTCCTGTAGAAGTTGGGCTCGGGTACTTTAGCCTTTCATAGATGATGCTCTGATGTTTTATTATATATAAATCTCATATAACCATACTTGTATATAGCATTTTGTCTTTTACAGATCTGCATACAGATACTAGGGTTAGCTATTTGGTAGTCCCCAGAAAATTTTGATTGCTAGGCTTCAGATGAGTCATCCATGCCAGAATTTTGAAACTATTGCTCCATTGTTACCCAGCTACTGTGTTTAGTTGTATCAGTTACTTCACTACTGTGTGGCTAAATGGTTGGCTTCTCAAGATAATAACTTCATTGAACTGTGTTCCACTAAGGACTTCTGGGCTTGACCTTAGCTTTTTTGGCAGAGTCCTTTTCCCCTCTACTGCTGGGTTGTTGGTGAGTCAACAGTCCCTGAAGACACAGAGGCAGGGGCCTCAAGCTCCCTAGAGGCGGTGGTCATTGGAGAATGTTCTCACCTCCAACCTGGGGCTTTTTTTGTTTTGTTTTTCCCCCCAAGACAGGGTCACTATGTAGTTTGAGCTGGCCTTGAACTCTGTAGAGCCTGGGCTGGCCTCAAACTTGAGGTAATCTTCCTGGCTCAGCATCCTTAGTGCTGGAATTACAGGTGTATACCACTATGCCCAGCTAACCTTGGGCATTTTCATAGCATTGATTCTCCCATCATCCCTCTACTGCCAAATCTCTTACATATGCTGTGAAATAGGAAAGGTGGGGGGACACATTTACAACCACCCAGAAAGCCAGTTTGATGGCATTTTACCTAGTGGAGAGATTCGCTTTTATATTTATATAGACACTTCCCCCAGGACTCTGAAGTCACTGAGTTTCTCTTTACCAGCCACATACAGTCGTTCTTAGGCAGCTTAAGTGCTTTATTGATGTCTTAGCTAACCTTGCTACCCTTTCGGCCATCAAGATCTTGTAATCCTATTCCCTACCCAAGGAGCCATGCTACTTCTGCCTGCTAAAGTGTCCTTAATCAGCCTCCTTTTTCTTCAGCTCTTCCACTTTGGCAATGTAGACCCTCATGGCATCCCTCTTGGACATCCCTTTGTGCATGTTCCATGCCTCCCACTTGGCCTTGGCTTTCATGTCTGAGTCAGGAGGGGCAGGGATGTTGCAGTCACCCTGAGTGGCTTGTTTGTAGAAGCTGTACACCAGCAGTTTCTCCTGGTCACTCACGGGACCCTTCAGCTCCTTGGTGTTAATGGAAGCCAGCTCAAACTCCGCTTGGCACATTGGGGTACTTGAGGCTGGATTCCTGTGTTCTTTCCAGGTGACACCTGACACGAAAAATCGAGAAGGGAATAGTTGCACACACATGAGGCTGCTAAATTGGATCCGCCTCACAGTACATTTTGTTTTGTTTTGTTTGTGGCACGGTCTCGATATGTAATCTAGGCTGGCTTTGAACTCACTAGCCCAGGTTGGCCTTGCCCTCAAGGGGATCTTCCTGCCTCAGTCTCCCGAGCGTTAAGATTACAGGTGTGCACCATCACACTGGGTTTCTGTTTTCTTTGAAACAATAGTTTCAAAGGCGTCCATCATTCTGGAAAATTAAGGATCGTAGTCGCTGTACACAGGAGGCAGTGTGGTGTGAAGAGCGCTGAAGCCGGGTAGTGTGAGATCGGGGCCCCTTCTGCAGGGAAGAAAATTCCGAAGTTCCACGTGCGTGCTGCAGAGTAAGCAGCCTGAGGGAACGGCATTCGTGGGAGTGAACTGTGCGATAGTTACCCTGTGAAGAGGGACGCAGGCGCAGGGACTGTATACAAGACCACCTGGACTCCGGAAACCCAGGAGACAGTGCAGAGCGTACCTGCCTGTGTGGCCGAGAGAGGGCGCTGTGGGCTTGGCGGCCTCGAAGCTGCGGGCTAGTTGGCGAGGAGCGCGCGTGCGCGCGGAGCGGTGTGCGATCTGGGGGCGGGGCGGGGGCTGCGCGGGAAGGGGACTGAGGCTGGGGGCGGGGCCTGTGGCTCCGCCCTCTCGCGCCTCCCATTGTGCCGTGGCGCCTGCGTCGCGCTGGCAGCCTCCGAAAAAAGGGGCGGCCCGCGCCGCCGCCAGCGTCGCCGCCATGGACCTAGGTGGGTTCCCGGCTTCCCTACTCTGGCCCTCCTGGGCCGCACTCCCCAACGCGCCTCCTGGGAGGGGCGGCCCGACGGGCTCCCCTCGCTGCGCACTCCCGCGGGGCCCAGGCCAAAGAAAACTTCCGGGCCGGGGCGGTCTTGGAGACCCGGCGTGGGGAGGCCGGCTGTGGCCGGGGCCGCGCTGCCCTTTGGCCGGCTTTTCCCCTCTCCAGCCCGCTTCCCCTTTCACGGTAAAATCCTCAGCGAAAGGGTGCGAAGTTGGATCCCGGGAAATGGACGCGGATTGTGCACGTGCTTTGGGCGATGCCGGACTGGGGGTACGCCCGGGAAATCACGGACGACCGGACGGTCTTATTCATTGAACATCAGCTAAGGTCTTGAGCAAGTTTACTATTCCTCCCGGGACTCATCGATAAAGCGGGGGTGATGACACTGGCCACCTCCCAGAATTCTGGGGCAGTTTTCTTTGTGACCACGTGCACGCAGTGTTGGGTGTAGTGCTGGGGAGCACAGCGCAGCTCTGGGGAGGGGTTACAGCAACTGAGGTGATGCTTGCAGATGAATTTGCGTGCAGCTTGGTTTCGAGGAGGTCTGGAA
>RJWT010010724.1:0-23922 GCA_004365215.1 Cuniculus paca | reverse complement strand
GCAATATGTGAGAAAATAGGAGCAGCTGTTTTGAAAAATGGGACACTACAGTAGCCATCACTGGTTTCTTGTTGGCCTACTTGATGGCCTGTAGTGCTCTTTTGTTTTACCTGGTTTTGTATTGCTTTGTTTTGTTTGAGTTTATTGTCTGTAAATGTATTAACAACCATTTTGAGGAAAGCAAGAGACACTGGGGTAACCATTGTTAATCTCCTGTTGTTATGTTTTGAAGACTTGTGTAGCTTTCTGTGTTCTGTTTTGAAATGCTGTATTGTGTTTGACTCTATTCTGTTTTCTTTTGCTTTTTTTTGTTCTGTTTTGTTTTGTTTTGTTCTATTCTCTCTAGAAAAAAAAAGTTGCCCTTTCACATAGCTAGTTAACATCAGGGTCAGAACTAGAACTCAGACCACCTTATTCCTATTCATCATGCTTAAGTATATGGCCATTAGGAAATCACAGTATAACAAAAACAATGTTAATATATTTAAAACATTTTGAAAATAACACTTTGAGAAACATTTGAAACATATGAAAATGTTCCAACAGATGTAATAATAGAGATATGATGCACTTCAGTATACCCATGATCCAGAATCAGCAATTATCAAGATTTTGCCACATTTACTTCAGCTCACGCTTAAAATACTGTTAATGATCCACTTATAGCTGCACAACTAAATTGAATAAAGGTTGACAACAGGGAAGTCAAAAGATACACCACAGTTCCTCTGCTCACTGCGGTCTTCCTAACTTCTCTGCCTGCTGGGCACCCCCAACATGCCATGGGTGGAACTTCGCTACTTTAAACCTACCGTGCTTCTTACCTTTAACCTGCTCACGTGCTGATTCTACTGCCTGCAACATTGCTGTTAATCCCTTTCTTCCATCTCCCATCCATCTTTCCATGAGGCGTGTTTAAACACCATTTCTTCCAAGGAATATCTGTCCAGCAAGCACACACACGTAAGTTGAGTGCTCCCACTTTGCCTTGTGTTTGTGTTGTTTAAGCACACAGATTGCTATTGCCTATGTAACTGTCACTACGATATAAGTGCCACAGGACAGAAACCACATTTTCTTGCTTACCATGTATATGAGCCAGCTGTCCCTTCATTGGCAAAAATACTCAATACCTGCAATTTAAAGGAGGAGCAGTTGAGTTTGGCTGATGGTTTTTTTTTTAATTTATTTTAAAGAGAATAGAACAAAAGAAAACAAAACAAAACAGAATAGAGTCAAACATAATATAGCATTTCAAAACAGAACGCTGCAAGCTATACAGGTTTTCAAAACATAACAACAGGAGATTAACAATGGTTACCCTAGTGTCTCTTGCTTTCTTCAAAATTGTTGTTCATACAGCTGATGGTTTTAGACAGTTTAGTCCATGGTAAGCTGGCTCCCAGGCAGAAACCTCATGACGAACAATCATGAAAGAGAAAAACTGCATAGCTCTTGGTGGTTGGGAAGCATATCAGGGGAACAGCACTAGAGTGGAAAGGGCCAAAGACCAGATATAATACTTAAGGTCATGCCTCAGTGACCCACCAGACATACTCAGAAGTATCCTTTACTAATCCCCTAGGCTGCGCTCAGGCCAATCAACTTGACAGTATAGCTTAACTGTCAAACCATGTTGTATCCCACATCTATCCCTTTTTTTCTCTCAGTTGCATGTGTTCTAGTTATTTTCATCTTGAGGAATGCAGTAGAGGCTTTGGGCTTTTTTTTCACGATGGGGTGAACTGACAAGGTTTACACATGTATGGAACCTGATAGTGACTTGTGTAAAGACTCAGCTACTTCAGGCCCTCAGCAGACCCAGGAAATGAGGGGAACTACATGTCATATTATACCAGCATGTTCCCACGTGCCATTTGGGAAACCGGATCAAATTAACAAACCAGATCCTATTTCTGTTTACCCTGAATCTCAGCTTTGTATCCATCAAGTGAAGATAATATTATCTCAATAAGATGGTTTTACTGTTAGTTTTAAGGTTATTTTAGAGACTGACATTCTAACTTTTCATCTATGCAATTGGCAAATTTTGGTTTTGTTGCCCTTTGTTTCTAATGCTATATCCAGTGTTAATATAGGTTATGAAGGCAGGTGCTGTCCGGTTCTTCTGGTGGGAATGTAAAGCAAGATGAAGTGGAGTAGACACTGATAGTACAGGTTGAAAATCCCTAATAAATGGCATGTCATCTAACTTAGTAATTTCACATCTAGAAATTTGTCCTAATTGGAAATGTAAACAAAGTTTGGTCCATAAGAATTTCATTTCAACATTATTTTTAACTGTAAAAAGGAAAATTACTAAATCTCAAAAAAGGCATACTGAAGGCTGGGGATTTAGCTCAGAGGCACAAGTTCCTGTCTGATCCCCAGTACCAAACAAAAAAGGCATACTGATTGAATTAATTATGGTATAGCCACAGAATAGGCCACTGTGTAGCTATTGATGATTATGATGATGTTAAAAAAATAATAGTGGCATGGGAGATTATCAGGATACATTGAAATAAACCAAGTAACAAGACCACAGTTTAGTATGTTCTCAATCATTTTTTAAGTAGATGTAGCATTATAAGAAGGCTAGAAAGATGTAAAACAGTATGTTTCTCTAAGTAATGTAGAGTTTCTTTGTGATACTTGTAATCACAAATTTTGAACGTGTATTATTTCTGTAAGAGTTTTTATGAAATGTGAAACATCACAGGAAAATAAACACACAGTTTGCAGTTGGAGTGCCTTCGCCCTTAATATGGGAAAGCTCTCAAGTCTGGCAATTCAGGGCTCTCTCTCTTGGGTATTGAGAATGACTATGGCATCCTGGGGAAATATCTTCATTTTTGTTTACGTGACTGGTTAACCTACTCACTTCATTCATGCCCTTGAGCATATTGATTTAAACACAAAGATTGAGCTTTATGATTTTCTGTGATTTCTACACAAGTCAGAAACTAACTTCCACATAAAATTGCCTATCTCAATAAATTAAATTCATGTGTGCTTTTCTAAAAAGGGCTTTTTATAACACTAATACTTTTGAATCCAACTGGCTTCCACAGACCCCAGAGAAGAAGGGAACAGCTCTCTCTCTCTCTTGCTTGCACTCTTTCTGTCTCTCTTTACACAAGGGCCAATTCAGGAAAAATAAAATGTTTATGAGGCGCATTTTTCTCCCACCAAAATAAAGCTAGCTTTTTAGAGTTCCATAGGGGAAAAATCAGTTCTTAAAAACTTTAAACAACCTTATTGAAAGAGCAACAGGTATAATATCTGCACTGCCTTTCAGCCATCTATATCTAAATTCTCCTTTCTGGGCATATCTGAGATAACATGAAGTGTTTTCCTTAGCTTTCATCTAGAAAATTACATTGTGTTTTGAGAAATCAGGCATTCCCAGGTACATGGTGCCTAGCACTGTGACAGAGAAATCTGTATCAGAAATAGAGTTGAAGAGCAAATAGACAGTTGCTGGACGGTAGAAACAGAAAAAGTGTTGTGTGACTCCCACTTCATCTAACTGTTAAGCTTTGAGAAATATTGAGGCTAGATAGGTCTTACCATGAGATTATACAAACAACTCTATTTATTTGATACAAGAAGTCAGTAGACAATAGAGATAAAACATAAGAAGCAGATTAGGGAACAGAGTAATGAAGAGCAAAAATGGAAAGTTTATCTTTAAAAAAACAAAGACAGCCTCTTCTCCTTAAATTAGAGAAAGATACAGAATACATATAATTCTGAGGGCATTTGTCACTATTGTCATGCTTGTGTGGGAGGGAAGGATGTCTATCAGGGATATTGAAAGCTGGAACCTTGGGAAGACAGGAGACAAGTTGAAAGAAACTCTGAGGAACCATGATGAAAATCAACTCCAGCCAAGAGCCAGCAGTTAAGCCATCCTCATGACTTGGGGTAATTAGTGTGATTGTAGGGCTTTCCCCTTCAGGAGCAGAGACAGTAGGCTATCGGGCAGACTCTGAAAAAGAATCATCTGGGCAGGAATGAAAAAGGACAGGCAGAATAAAAGATCGAGGGTGCCAGAGTGAGTATTGCAGAAAGAATTGAGAAGAGGTGGGCCAGGACCAGGTGAGTGGAAATTGACCCTTGAGTTAAAACATGTACTCCAAAGTGTCTCAGTTGTAGTTCATGGTTTGTCCATCACAAACACCTTGATAACATCATATATCTGTCGAAACTCCCATGCTGTTGGTTCTAACTTCCAGGTAGGGTGGCCACAGGAGAATAAATGTCAGCCTGTATGAGAGGAGGAACCAGAATTCTCCATCGTGTCTCTTCCTGCTCTTGTATTCTACAGCTTTGGCTTCACTTGGTGTTTTCGGTGCTGGGCTGCGCCTGTCCCCCAACCCTTTCCCTGGATGAATTCTAACTTCTCACCATTCTACAAATTAGTCTTCTCTTTGAGGGATAGCATTAGTCCTGTGAAAAGAAGGGTGTTATCTCATGTGCGCCCATGAGGTAGAGTTTGGTTTCCTCAGAGAACTGACCGTTGCTGAACCAGAACACCCTGGAAGCACATCTAGGGACTTAGCTTCCAGTGGAGCCATCCTAGAGTACGAATGGAGTGGTCACTGAACACCATGCAAGCAAGCTTTATTCCGAGGTGGAATTACGGTTTCTGCAGGAAGAAAGGCTTTTGAGGTTTCTTAAGAAAGAATAAATAAACATGCATATAAGCAGAAACTATAGTGCATCCAGTTTATCTAGATTCATACCTTAAATAAGATTGCATACAGTCTATTTTTAAATGTGAGCTTTGTTAAGCTATAGATGTATAGTCATCATTGTCTTTGTAGTACTTTACTTGATGGTTTTCTTTTACATACATAACATTATGCAGCCGCCTCTTAATCTTCCTTCTTTAAACCCAGTTGTGGCTCCCTTGCCACATGTAGCCACCTTGTGTTCACACTTACAGTGCAATTGGCACCATTCTGAACCTGAAGTGCATCACAGATACTGCCATGATGGTATTCACTGAGGCAAACCCTTGTTACTCACTGTCGTTCATTAGGTGATGCTTGTCTGTCCATCAACAGATAAATGGATAAAAAAATGTTTTGTTACACATTTTTGGTGCAAATGTATGCTAGTACAATCACTATAGAAGTCAGTATGGAGAGTTCTCAAAAACCTAAAACTAGAAATTCCATTTGACCCAGCTAGTCCCTTTTTAGGTATCTTCCTTAAAGAGTTAAAGATGTCATACGATAGTAATACATGCATACCCATATGTATAACAGCATAATTTATAATAGCTAAATCTTGGAAGCAGCCTATATGTCTATCAATGGATGGATAAAGAAAATATGGTGTTTATACAGAGGGAAGTACTACTCTGCCATAAAGAAGGCCAAACTAGAATCATTTGTAGGGAAGTGAATGCACCTTGAGACCATAAGCTTAAATACTACATGGTTTCTCTTGTATGAGAAACTCAAAATATAAATAAAGAGGAAAGTAAAAGGTAGGTAGCAGGAAAACAGGAGAGAGGTCTTTTGCATAAAGGAGCAGGACCAAGAGATGGAGGGAGGCAGGAGGGGAGGGAAGGAAAAGGAAGGGTTAGGGTTGAAAAAAAATGTGTTATGTACATTTACCAACTCCCCACATAGAATGTAATCGTTATGTACTGCAAATATATACTAATAAAAGAATGAAGTATGAGTAAATGGGAAGAACAGTTTCCAGAACTGATACTGTTTTGTTCAAGTCTTGCACTATTGTTCTAAGTGGGTTGTTTGCAGCTTTACCTTGTTTAGCACTAACTATACAAGGGAATACTATGCAAAGTAGGCATTGTCTCAGTCCTCACTTCAACCCTGTAGGGAAAAGATAATGTGTGATGGAGTTAAGTGGAAATGATTACTTGGTGTTCTCTGCTCTCTTCCAGCCCGTTGCTGGCCGTATCCTTTGCTGCTTGTTGTGCGGTTCCGGGAGTTGCTCTTCTGACTTGGGGAGTGAATCCACTCACAGGAGCCCTAGGAATCTTCAACATTTTCCTGTACACTTGCTGTTACACACCACTGAAGAGGATGAGCATTGCCAACACATGGGTTGGAGCTGTGGTTGGGGCCATCCCACCTGTCATGGGCTGGACAGCAGCCACTGGCAGCCTCGATGCAGGTGAGTGTCCCCCAGTGTCAAGTGTCAGCTTCTCTCAACAGACCTGTGGCATCGGTGCCAGAAGCAAGAGATGGTGGCTATCTGAGCAGGCATGAGCAGGTATCAGAGGTCTCTTGCTCCAAGTACTGGTTAGATTCCATTTTATTCAGTGCTGATTCCTTTGGCAACTGTGTTGATGTGGCAGCATGAAATACTGGGAATAAAGAGCTAAAGGGACACCGTGTCAGTCTGACTTGCTGGGTGTGATATGTGCTCTCCCTCCTAGGGAAGATCCAAGGGAAAGCAGGAGGCAGTGGTGTCTCGGCCTGTGACCACGGGTAAAGTTTAAAGAAAGTCCCTAAAAATCACACATCAAGTTAGGACTGGTTGGTCCATTTTGGGAACTACAGCCTATGGAGAAGGGATGTGAAACTGGTTTCTGTCCCCTGTCAAAGGGGTGCAGCCTCATTGCAAACCTCCCTCCTTCCTGTAGAACAGGGTTATTTCCCTCTCTTATGAAAGAGCAGATTATTTTCATTAGTTTCTAATTTATTTTCATATGATTTACTTAAATTGTTCATGCTGTCCACAATAAAACCATTTCTACATTTCTACATTTTTTAGTGGTATGTCACAGCTAAATTTGTGGGGTGAAAATAGTTCATTTTTACCATCTGTAAGGGAAGTTTTGCAGTCTAATTAGTCAAGTAATTAGTGTTTTTGACCAACACTTAGGAAGGAAATGGTGAGGTTTCCTGCAATGTATGTAAGTACATATTTTTCACATGAGAGATCAAAGGCAGTTGACCATAAACCATTACCCTGTAAGCCACATTTCTGAAACTTTTCATAAAAGCTCATACACTCTGTTTTGGCAAGCTTACAAATGGCGATTACACCTTTACCGTGGTCGTCTCTTCAAACCATTTTAATATCCTGTAAATGGTGAATTTTAATGAATCTACAAATGTAATGTTCTACTTTTGTGCTCTTTTCTCTACAGTAAACCTAAAACTGGAGTCTCATCCATGTGGGAGGCAAGAGTAGCAAAGTGCTTATGAGCAAGAGCCCGGCAAGGCCTCTTGGGACTGGAACCCAGTCGCCCTCTTAGCTGAGTGACCTCTGGAACTGAACTCGGCCTCTTTCATCTCCTTCATGGGGCTGATGATGGCCTCTCTGTGTGGAGCTGTTTTGAAGATTAAATAGGTTATTGTCTTAGTCTGTCTTGTTTTGCTATAACAGAAGACTACAGATTAAGTAATTTATAAAGAAGAGAGATTTATTTGTTATAGTTATGGAGACTTGGAAATCCAAGGTTAAGGACCCACCATCTGGCAAGGGCTTTCATGCTGTCATTCCATGCAGAAGGAATGGAGCAAAGGAGAGAGAGATAAAGAGGGAAAGAGAGAGAGAGACAGAGAATGAGAATGGGAGAATGTGTCCACGAGATTATATTTGCAGCCAATTGTGTTAGCGTGCACCTATAATCCCAACACTCAGGAGGCTAAGGCAGGAGGATTGCTGTTAGTTCAAGGCCAGCCCGGGCTATATAGTGAATTCAAGGCCAGCCTAAACTGCGTAGTGAGACCCTGTCTCAAAAAACCAAAAAGGGAGAGCAAAGAGAGATTAAACTTGCAAGCCTTCAAACCCTTTTATAATCCTTATTAATCTGTTTGTGAAGTAGACCCCTCTAGACCTGAACACCTCCCATCAGGCCCCACCACCCCACCCTTTTCCATTGGGGACCAAGTTTCCAATGCATACTTTTAGGGAAACATTCAACCCACAGTAATTGTTATATGTAAAGTGCTTTGTTCAATTCCTGATAGATAATGCTGTTATATTCAGTGACCCTTCGTGCATTGAGTTAACACAGAAGACAGTTCATGAGATTTTATTTGATTTACAAATTTCAATTACAAATTACACCTCATCATCGTTCCCTAGCTGTGGTTTTGAAAATAGTGAAGTGTGTACAGGTTTGAAGTGGGAGGAAACGGGGAGGGATTGATATCCTAGGACTAGGTGTGATCTGAGTTCTAACTTGGCTTGCCACTGACATTCAGAGAGCGTACCCACAGACCACCGGTTCTCTTACTCTGCCCACATTCCTCCTCCTCAATTCCATGGGAGCTCCAGCCCTGACCTGCGTTATAACTTCACTACCCTAGCCCCTCCAGACCTGCCCACAGACGTTCAAGGCAGGAACCATGGAAGGAAGTGGCTCCCTAGGCTCTGCAGCCTCTGGTGTCCTCCCTTTCTCAGGATGGAGCTGCACTTCAGCACATGGACCCCTCCTAGAAAATACTCTGTGCCCTGCCAGGAATGCATGAGCCCAGTTTTGTTTCTTCAATCCTGACATAAAGGAACAAAGCACCAAAAGCCACCTTTCTGTATGGGGAGTCCCAGATGGGACAGGTCACAGTCAGCCTCCAGAAACCACAGATACAGGGAGAGATATCAACGGACACAGGTGAAGACAGTGCAGTCCAGTTCCGTGTAGAACTTGATCACCACTGGTGTTCAGGGTCCTAGTGTGCAGTTCCTCCTTGAGGGCAGGGAACCCTTGTTAACACCCCCAGCAATCTTATGAAGAGTTTGAGCCGCAACCTGTAGAAGCTAATGTTTTGTCCCTGGAGTTCAGAGGAGCAGTTTTGCAAAGGTCCTCATTTAAGACTGAACAAGCAGGCAGGAGCCCTTTTTTGTTGAGGGACAGTGTATGTGTAGGTAAGCTGCTAATAGTCATAGTTAAAATCAGTTTTTAAAAAATGTTAAGTAAAGTCTTTCTGTCATTCAAATTTAATCTTTTATATACATTGATGATGGGCAGCTAAGGGCTAGACTTACCCTGATTAGAGAGCAGATTGAAAATGAAAAGCTATTTAGCTATCTCAAGAAGTGAGACCCATTATCTAACTTGGTATAAAACAGTATTGTGGAAGATTTGTGTAACCACTAAGAGAAGTTCCCTTGGCAGTTTTTGACATTGACCTCTCTTGTATCCTTTTTCCGTAAATCTTTAAGATGCATTGCCAAACCCTTAGTACCAATATGGTTCACTGGCCCAAAATTATTATCACCAGTCAAATTACATCACATCATATGCCTAAAGCCTTGTGATGTTTGTGCAAAAAGAATACTACTACTTTATGTGATGCGTTAAACAGCTTCTAAGAAGTTTTAAAACATTAATAGAGCAAACAAGATAAACATTAAATATCTGAGTGAATTGAATGAACAAATCAGCGAATAGATATCTTCCATTTTATAGATGATGCAGCTGAAGAGAATGTATTTTAAGATTTTTTTTGCTGAATTTTAGAAACTGAGTTGAATATGGTCGAATAACATCTTTCAGAGCTGCTCTGTCTAGAATAGTAGCTAATAGCCACTGGCAGCTATTTAAATTTAAACCAAGTAAATGTAGGCCTTCAGTTCCCACTAGCCATATTGCAAATGCCTAGAGCCACATGTGGCTAGTAACTCCCATTTGCACAGCATAGAAGTAGGACATTTCCATCCCTGCAGAAAGTTATCTTGGACAGTACCACCTAGAAGCAAATGTTGACATCCTTCTGAGTCTGTGTTCCCTCTGCCTTGTGTGAATCTGCAATTTAAATAATGGGGTACTGATGAGACTATACCTGTGGTCTCATTCAGTCAAAACCCTTGGTTGACAGAGTA
This sequence comes from Cuniculus paca, assembly GCA_004365215.1. NCBI lineage: Eukaryota > Metazoa > Chordata > Mammalia > Rodentia > Cuniculidae > Cuniculus > Cuniculus paca. The sequence continues at coordinate 14,100 of RJWT010010724.1, read as the reverse complement.
TAGTGCACATCCATATGACCTGAGGTATTGCAGAAACAGATTCCTGGGCCCCACCCTCCGGGTTCTCGTACAGTAAGTTTTGTGTGAGGTTCTGACAGTTTTCATTCCTAACAGTTCCCAGTGATGCTGATGCCACTGGTTCAGGGGCCACACTTCATAAATCACCAGACTGCAAAGAAAGTAAGAAAGAACATCAGCTGTTAGAATACTGTGGAGATACCTAGAAACTGGGGCAAAGGGAGGGCATGGACAGACGGTATTATTCAGAGTGTACTAATGGTATCATTTATATTAGCCACAGAGTTTACATTTCTCATCTCAGTTCTTAAGGGACATGTCTGGCTGAAGTGAGCCCTTTGGAGAAAAAAATAACCAAAAATGTATTCTGCTTCCATAGTATCTACAATCCATGTAATCTTTGAACCTCCAGAGAACAGTCCCCTTGAAGAAGCCTATGAATAGGGAAGTCTTTAGAACACAGTGTTGAACTGTACTGACAGGAAGAGACAGAGCTAGAAGCTGAAGCAGGTAACAATAGCAGGAGGCAGGACACTGTCCACTCAGCTTCACAGCCTAGACTGGGCGCTGCAGGTTTACTGTCATAGCAAACTGATTCCCCATGGGAGCGTCATTATAGAGGTCTCAACCGAGGACATAGTGTGAGCTTGGTATTGAGACACATAAAAGTGACTAGAACCCACTCCCTGTCCTGACAGGAATCCTTAGGAAAGTCAGGCAGACAGTGAGACAACTGAGACTCGAATGACTTTAGCAGGTGTGCTCTCTTCATCTTCCCGAATTGGCCCAGGAAGACATTGGAGAGGAATGACTTCTGGATTAAATCTTCACTATTTACCTGTGAATTGAGTGTACTTTCTAGGAGGAGAAGAGTGTGTACAAAGACTTTTGGGCCTGAGAGCTAGAGCAATGAGTGTGAGGCAGGGATAAGACCTAAGGTGAGCTTTTTGCTAAGAACTTTTTAGTGTATTCAAAGATGATAAAGATCCATTGGCACTTGAAGCAGGAAAGCAACAAGTCTCACAAGAAGCAGGATTATTTAACTAAGGGTGTGCAGCAGGTTTGTGCTAGAAATCAGTAAGGTTCAAAACCTTCTTTGTCCTCACAGCCCTTGTGTGTTCTCACACCTCCCACTCACTCTCCTCCCTACTTCCTCTCCCCTCCCTAGTGTTTTGCCTACCCTAAACTTGCCTCCACCTCCACCTCTGTGCCCTTCCTACTCAGAAATTTTACCTTTTAAGTATTTAGTGAATATCAGTCTGATCATCCTTTGAAAGAGCAATTTGGTAACACTAGCAAATCTCCAAGTTGGAGAATAGATGAAAGCTTTATGTTAAAGATTGTACTGAGCACACCCCCATTCCTTTGCCCCATCCAGGAACCAGTGCATAAAGTAGCTAGCACCCACATTTTAATGGCCAGGACCTTTGCAAAAACCTTTACTAGTGCTTGGTAGATAGTGGTCAAGACTGGTAAGAAAGCAGCTGGGGGATGATATTTAAAATGGGAATCCTATAGCATGTGGGAAAGGATCTACCTTAATGAACTACCCATTGGGAGGAGAGACATCTAAAGAAGATAATTATAGAAAATGTACATCCTCGGCTGTATGTGGGTCAGAGTGATCCACAGAGAAAGGAAATATGTGCAAAGGTGTTCAGAAGCACCATTTCCCCCCTTCTTGGTATCTGCATCTTTTTGTGGTTTTGGTGGCTAAGGGCCACATAAAAACCTCCTCCGGAGGACGCTGGGCACCGAAGAGATGTTGCTGCCTCCAATAAGGACATGAAACATAGAAGAAGGCTAGTCCACAAGTTCTGATTTTCTCCCATGTATATTTTGATTTATTATTTTAATTAGGTAGCGAAAAAAAGAATTGCTGTTGTTTCAGATGCCCAGTGGGGAGGCTCTAGTGTGGGCACTTGATCTGCCCCTTCTCTTGGCTATGTAGCACTGGGTGATTGAAGCAGGATGGAACAGAGTAGTGAAGAATATTAAACAAGATTAGCTGACAGAAAGTGTAAAATCTACAAGAATATCAGTTATTCTTGGTATTTGCTGGGCTTTTTTGTTTTGTTTTTGGTTTTGGGGGGTTTTTGTTATTGTTATTGTCATTTGTCTGTTTGTTTTTTATTGCACAGAAAGCTGTGAATGGCTCAGTTCTTCTCCCAGCCTGCAACATTGGGGCTTCATCTGGGGCTATCCTTTCAAGGCACTGGGGGCTCTGCAGCCCCCTACTCTGTGCAAGGGAAACAGATTCATTTTACAAAGCCCTTCTGTCTATAAAGGTAGTCATTATCATTGGATTTTACCTATGTCCATTTGCCTCTGAGCAGGTAGAAGCACCTGCCTAACTATAATGGCTTTTATTTTATTATTATTTTTAAAGCTTAACTGCTCTTCACTGGAAACATTAAAAATGCTTTCCAGCTAAAACTCAGGAAGCAGAGTTGAGAGGGCTATTTTCTGGTCCCTGGTCTGGCCAGCTTGTTGTCTTAGGAACTGAAATGCTTGATTTTATTCTGCACACAGGGGACAGCAGTGACAAAAGTGACCTGCTGGAGCCCTGATGAAGGAGCCCATTCTGACAAGGGAAAAGGGGGGATATTGCAGATAAGTGCCTGGCAGCTGACATTCCAGCCCCAAGCAGTCTTGGAGCCACATGCATTAGGCCTCTCAACAATGTTTATCTCCAGAGACTATTTTGTTTATCTCAGAGGCTTCAGGTTAAATCCCCCCACCCTTCCTCCTTGCCAAAGCCACCTCTCTTTCCACATCCCCATTTCTTCAAAATAGATTCTTTTTTGGTCATTTTTCTAAATTTGAATAAATCTCATGCCTAGGGAATTTATAGAATGGGCCTCTGCATGACCATCTTGTAGAGCTGACTTCTCACTTGTCTTTGGTTTGTAATTCTGATGTTGTATGGTGAACATTAATTATGTCAGGCAACATTCAGTTACAAATGAGGACTTAGAGATGGGCTCTTATCGGGAAGTGACATTTGGCAGATGGATGGTTTTAGTAGTCAAAAGAGAAAGAATTTTGTAGCCTCAACTGATGAACTACAAATTGTTAAATACTGTTTCACTCTATTTACCTCTTTTTGTCACAGTTGAGAAAATAGAGTCAGATAGGGAGAATCAGCCATTCATTAAAAAAAAAATTATGGAGGACTTGCTAAACAGTAAGTACTATATAACCCAAGTATTTTTAAAGATTTCCTTTAAAATACTGCCTCAGTTTGAAATTCAACTCAAAAATGAGTGTCTATTTAAGTCTGGATTTTACCATAACTAGCCTTAGAGCTAGATTAAGATAAATGACATTTTTAAGGACAAAACAGACAAGGAAAACTTGAGTGGAAATACACTTTATTCAAAAACAAAAAAAGAACAAAAACACTGAAAAATGTACTAGAAATATATTGCTAGACTCAAGATGGTAGTATAATTAGAGACTAACTGTCAGTACTGCTGTTGACTGTGATTGATCACAAGCTTTTAGGACTCTGAGCCAATGCTTCCCAGATAGAATGATAGATACGGCTTGGCAGGGAAGCCTTGGGTAGTCATGGTATCGGGTACATAGTGCACATTAAATTAGTACTTTCCAGTGACTAGATTAATGTTTGGGAGATAAAGACACAAAGACCTTCCAAGGTGACCTAAGGAAATAGGGACTGTTTGAATTTCTAAGAAAATACACAAGTGCTAAACATCTAGGGGAGTGTTAGAGAGGGGTACCCTTTTTCAGAATTAGCTGTACTTCTTTTACTCCCATCTTTCCCTAGAACCTACCTTGTGACTCTGGTAGTTGGCAGGAAATACACAAGACTAGGGAGAGGAGAATCTCATGGCTGCAGCCCCTGAGCTGCATCATTATTCCAAGTTACTTTCCAAAGAATTCTCCAAGAGCAAATAACTATTGTCCACTCTACTTCCTATTTTCAGAGGACATTTAATCTTCTCTTTTGTCTTCTGTGCAGTTGATAAACTGGCCCCACATCCTCTTCCCTTTATCTGTACCACCATAGAAGTATATTCCACTGTTGAGGCCGATCTGTTTCACAAATCCCTTTGTGTTAACCCTCAAAAGAAAGGCTTTGAAATCTGTGACCATGGAACTCTGGCTCTGGCTTTGCTTCCCTTGCTAGCCGCCAGTTTACATAACCACGTAACCATGAAAGCACAGATATAGCTGCCACGGCCCAGATGCACTGCACAGGGCTTCCTTAGGAGAAGAGCCTATTGTGCCCCAGACCCAATAACAAGGCTCCAAAATGGAGCTAGGTTTCTTTATCCTTTGCAAAGCCATGCGTGGATGGTAAATGACAATGAATGGCTCTGGGCGGGGGTGGGAAGGTGCTCACCAATCAGTCAGGGAAAGCAAGCTAAAACCATTGAACTCCATTTCAGAAGGAATTTTCCTTGGAAGAGTACATATTGAGAGAACTCCAGCTTGAGAATTTTTGTCTTCATTTGCTGGATAACATTTAGCTACAATTGCCTTAGTTTTGCTTTTCAGCAAAGTGATGGAAGTACACTGTGGACAAGAGCATTTTGGGCAGAAGTAGAGATGAGTAAGATTTTGCCCAAGTCTGTGTGTTGCAGAAGTGATATTTAAGTGTTCTGAAGAGAGTTGAAAAATACATGTGTCTTTAAAGCATCAGCAGGAAGACACTGGTCAGCCTTGCTTGCCTAGCATGTGCCTCTAGTCAAGCAAGGATGCTGTTGGAAAAGGATTCTCCTGTTGTTCACACACAGAATAGTAGATGTACAATTCTCCATTTTCTGTGCAAGAAGGGAAATAATAATCCCCTGGACCCCTAGATAGTCTCTGAAGTTCCCTTTTAGCCAGGATTGTAACATGATCTCAGGAAGTTTCTGCGCTCTACAGAGCCATACGCATAGGTACGCTACCTCTCTCATAGATTTCCAGTATTTTACTTAGTCATGCACAAACAAGTACTTGATTAAAGAAAAGGAAGCAGACATTTATTCCAGTTAGGACTAAAAACCAAATATGTACAGTGGGATTAGGTAGAGAAATGAGATGATCTAGTTAAAAGAAGCAGAAAATGCTGATTTTTGTGACAGCATTGAAACTCAGAGACCATATTCAGATTTCGACGTACAGATCATCCGTTCCAGGAAGCCTCCCCTGACCTTTCCGAGGCTGAGTGTGTGTGCAGCTTCTGCCGCGAGCTGCCCACGAGTCCTGTCCCTAAGGGAACACTCATCACAGAAGTATCTTTCTCCCTGGCTAGACCTTGATGGCAGAGGACTGAGGAGTGATAGTGCCTGCCATTTAGTGGGCCAGACAGTGTTTGCCGTCATGGAAGACAAGCCCAATAAAAACTGACTGCTTGGGGAGTGAGACTACAGGATGAGCAGAGCACTTAACTTGAGGGTAAGAGAGGCCTTTGAATTTGCAAGCTAAGTGCTTTATTTTACCCCACAAGGAAGGTTGGTCCCACCACAGCCCTGGACTAATTCAAGCCTTCCTGTTCTAGTGCACCTTATCTTGATGAAGAGAGCAATTTGTTTTTACATCTTTTATAGAGCAGAGGTAGTTGAAGCGTATCAAGTCTGAACTGTGTGTGGGTGGTAGTTTTCTGATTACAATCCATTAAGACTTAAGCTGTGATTTCTAAAACGCTTTCATTTGTGACAGGAGCCAAACCCATACCAATTTCCTTTCATGCAGAAAGCAGCATACTACTCTTCTGAAAATGAAAATGAGCTTTTTTTTTTCCAAGTTATGTTATTGTAAGCAGAGGCGTAACTGAAAATGTATATTGAGCAACACAGTATAAAATTGACACACAAAAAAGGAGAGCTCTTGAGAAAGACAAGAACAATTCCACATTTGAGTCTGCTGTTTTAACCGTTTCAAGTTTGGTTTCCCAGCTGAGTTTGCTTTCTCAGCCACTTACTAGAACAAAAACACCCACACAGAGCTGTGAATCATCCTGTCCCTTCCCCCGTCTAAATTATCACTGATGTTTTTCTTGACAAGAAATTTCTTGGTCTTGTCAGCTTTCTTCTATGCTTGTGGCCGTCATAACTACAAGCAGCTGGTAAGCTGGGTGTAGCTACTCCATACAACATGCTTAGGGTCTTCAGTGTCACTCTGTAGCTGAGAATCTCTAACTACACGCCCTCTTTTCTTATCACACCTTATAGTCTGGAGATCATTTTATTTTTTCATTAAAAGACAAAGTCTACTTCCATCATTCTGTTTGTTATTTCAGTTATACATACCTTTGTGGCCCAAGTTTCCCTTTGTCCTTTCTAATTCCCTAAGAAGACTGACTGTCAAGGTAAATGTCTGTTATTACTGAGACAAGTACTAGGACTATTATCTTAATAAATGAGAAAGTGCCTCTGCAGTTTCTCCCTCTAAAAAGCCCCCTTCTACTGGGCCCCTCTGGCATGCATATTACCACCATCAGTCGCCAGTATGGAGATATTACTGCTTGAGGTCTGTGTATGGCAGTAACTTTCTAAAAGTAGCTCATTGGTTGAACTAATTGCAGTACTCCTCCCATATCCTTAGGGAATACATCCCAAGACCCACACTGGATGCCTGTAATCACAGATAGTTCCAGTCCCTAAGTACCAAGCACTGTGAGACCATAACAGTTTATGTGCTAATAGAACTACTAAGTGGTTTCAAGGAGGGTAGTATAGACAGCGTGGATACTCTGGACACAGAGATAGTTCACAGTGTGGGTGGGACAAAACAGGTTTGTGAAAGATTTTATCACACTACTCAGAATGATACACAATTTAAAACATATGAATTGTTTGTTTATGAAACTTTCTGTATATTTTCGGACTGCAGTTGACCAGGAATAACTGAAACCTCAGATAAAGAGGGGCTACTATAATTTGTCTCATTTGTAAGATGAGGGTAATAATACTTGCAAGCTGGGTGTTGTAAGCATTGGAAAGCATGTGTCTGGTGCCGGGGTATGATAACCACAAGGTACTACAACTGGGATGTCTAATAGGCACCTCAAATTTGAAATGACCAAGAATAGAACACTCCCTATGTCTACCATGAAGACACTCCCCAGAGGGGAAACCACCTGCATGAATGGGATCAGTGTATAGCACCCTGCTCTCTCCCTGGTCCCCAAACTCCTTCTACCCCGAGTCTGTTCTCCCCGTGGTGCTGACCAGGGTGGAAATCTGCTCCTTACCTGACTTCCAGGTAACTCACCAGCATTGCTCACAACTCTGCCTCACTCTAGCCTTTCTGCCATTTCAGAAACACGGGACTGTTTCAGGACCTAGTGGAGTTCCCTTGCAGTTATAGGCTGATGGCCTCAATGTCACTTGCTTTCACAGCTATTTGTAATTTTATCTGTCTCTCCCTGCAGATTTTAAGCAGGACTTTGTCTTGCTTGATGCTGCATTTCTGTTACCCAGAATTATACCTAGCATGTAAGATGCCATCATCTGTTTACCAAGTGAATGGATTCAACCTAAAAGAGCAGCCCCATTATTTTCACTCAAATTGGAATATGTTTGCATGAACTGAGATATTTATGTCTTTGTTATTTATAAGTTAACAAGGAGTGAAGATTAAAAGTGAATTTGGGGATTTGATAGCAACTCTGCTGAAACATAACTGCTGAAACATAACTCAGGTCTTCATTATATTGTCTCCCTAATGGAAAACTGAAAAGAATTGCTTAGCTTACTGAAGGCACAGGAAACTTAATGGGTATGAAAGTATGTTCTTATCCCTCTTAATTTTCTGCACCTGCACAAGTTCTCTTTGATGTGGGACAACTGTCCTGCCTGATGAACTTAATTCAGAAAGGACTAAGCTTCTTCCCAGAACAATATGAATTAAAAGCCTTTTTGTTTTTTAGACGACTGGCAAAGCCTACCCCTAGTGTCACGCTGCAAGTTGAGGAATACAGATAAGATTAAAGATGGGTGCCTTCCCGTGGGTTTGTGCAGAAACAAGGACCTCTTAGGCCTTGGAGCATCAGACTTACTTTCTAAATTTTGCATTATTTATCTTGCTTTCTTTCTTGATGAGCTGTGCCTTAGCAGTAGCTCCACTGTCTTTTGTGAACATTGCTATAGGCCAGGAGCTTTAAACATCCTCAATACCTAAGCTAAGACTGTGGCTGCAAATCCCAGCCTCCTCTTCTACCATACAGCATGGAGCTTTCCAGGGTAGATTGCACATTAGGTTAGTGAGTCAGTTCTGTGCTAGAGACCCCGCAAAGGAGGCACTTAGGTATCAGAAAAGCCAACACAGTTCCGGGCAAAGGCAAGAATCCTAACAGTTTACCTCACTGGCTCACAAGCCCATGTTGAGAATCAGTGATCTTGAAATCATTTTTGGTGTATCAGTTGTAAGCGCATTGACTCCCATTAACAAGTCTGAAAACCCTTTCCTGTACTGTTCCTGTGGGCTTTCAGTATTCTGGTTTCTAGAGACACAAAGGAAGATGAGTATGTCCTTAAGGAGTTCACATTCAAGTGATAAATAATGACTGATTTGACACCATGGTTTCCACAGAAGCAGATGAGTATCAGTAGCTCCCAGCTACTTACCCCATGCCATACCCAACTCTGGCTGCCAGGCCCCTCTTTCTCGGACTTGGGTGTCTCAGGCTAAACACATACAAGGTTACATTCACAGGCTACCCTCTCTACCTTCCCTCTCTATCTTCAAGAGCTTCTCCATAAGCTTAGGAGTTGCTGTCAGTACCGCCTTACCCTTACCCTCCTACATCCCCCTCAAATTCATCTCGTTATCATCAGCACTGTCACCACCCTGATCCCAACTACTGTCATCTTTCATGTTCTCATATAATTGATCTTACAGACCTACCTTACATCCCTTTACTGTATTCTTCACTAATGAGATCACTTAACACAGGAGCCCCCTTCTACACACACAGATACACAGACACACACACTCACACAGTCACACATTCATGCACACAGAGATCTTTCTGGAGCTTTTTGTTGCCTTTAGGATAGAACCTATCCTTAGCATGGCCTCTTCCAGCTTTTCCTGAACAGTCTTCATTGTTTTCAGCACTCTAGCCATGGAGCCTCTCTTTTTTATCTTCGTTTCATTTTTTAAATTATCACTCGGTAAAATTGACCTTTTAGTTTCATATACAGTTTAATGATTCCTAACATTTATACTAAATGTCTTTTAACACCTTGACTGCACCTTGCACCTCCCAGCTAAAGGATGGCTCGGCTCCGATGCCCCTTCCTCTGGAGTCTTTACTGACTTCCTCACTAGCTCAACTCCCCTTGCCACAGTTCCTCACTACACAGCGTCCTTTCCCTTCATAGCATTTGCATAGGTGGCTTAGATTCACTAGTATGGCTCTTGATTAATGCCCCCTATTTTGATTTAGATCTAAAATATCCCCCATAAGTCTCATGTTCAGAAGTGGGGCTTTTGAAAGGTGATTGTACACGAAGGCATTTTACTCATCAGTGGATTAATGTATAAACACATTGTAGCTGAGTGCTATGATGCCTAGTTGAAAGTGGATGAGTGACCTGGAAGGATATATTGTTACCCAGGCTCCTCCCTCCCCCTCCCTCTGCTACCTGACTGCTATAGCTTTATCAGCTTTCTTTTGCCAGGCACTTGTGCCATTCCATTTCTGCCTTGGAGCCGGCTATTTATTCGTGAACTAACCTATCTGAATCTGTTAGCCAAATAGACCCCTCCTCCGTTAAGTTGGGGGTTCAGGTAATTTGTCCCAGCAATAAAAAAAGTCACTAATACCACCTACCTTCTTGACCCAGTGGGGAACTTAACACACGTGAGAATACACACTGTTCTACTGTTCTCACTGTTGTGCCCCGATTGCCAAGCCCAGTGCTTGCCACTTAGATTAGCTCAAGAGCAACACATTGCCTCCACTGAAGTAATTGACCCCTGCCCTCAAGTGCCAGCTGACTTTAGGGAGGTGGCTTCATGTAGTAGAGAGCCTGGTTTGAGAAATTAGACAGACTTGTTTTCAAATTTCCTTTCACTTTTTGGAGAACTCAACATCTAGTTGAGTTCCTAATAAGGATTAGATAATCTACCTAAATATCCTGTGGTCAGGATTAAATGGGGCAATCTCTGTGAAAGTATGGTAGATGCTCAGTAAAGGCTGCCTCCATTCTACCCATGCAGGTAGTGAGTAGAATGTTCTGTTCCAGAGAAAGCAGTTAAATTCTATTTCAAAGTATGTCCTTACTTCTAAAAAATTACGAAGCTCTAGACAAATCACCATTCTACCCTGAGAGCCTACGTTCTTTTATGCCAGTGTGAGTTCTCTGTTCAATCTATCTACTTAGCACCTGCTGTTTTAGTACCTCCTGCTTGTGCCAGGTTCAGGAGAATCATGAGGAAGAATGTTGCAGACACCTACATGGTGGTCTCCGGAGAACCAGAAGAAGAGATAAAGACAGACTTCAGCACTGGCCTATGTGCTGAGTAGGGAGCTGCTAACACCTGCCAGGTACTGGACTTGCACCTTCAAGTCGCTGCACTGTCCAGCTTGTCCAAGTCTCGACTGAGTAAATGGAATTAGAAGCAGGAGCAGAGAGGCTGAAATCCACTCAGTGCTGATTTCTGTAAAGTGCTCTCAAGTGCAGACGTAGGGCCTCTTTGGTCATCACTGGTTGTGAACCATGAGAGGCATTGCAGGGTGGATAAAATCCACAGATGCTAAGCACCCTGAAGCTTAGGAGACAAGGTCTTACCTAGAAGCCAGCTTCCCCACACCAGGCACACAAGCATTTCCCCCAGGAAGGAGGCAGACTTTCCACAGGTGAGTATCTTGCCTGCCTCACCTGTAGGCCAATCTGAGGAGACAGAATTGCTGGTCAAACCTCAAGACAGTGCCTAAAGGGGCCACACAGGCCCTCGAGGGAGACAGAACTGTTCCTTTGGAAATGTTTGATGATCTCTGAGTTTGTTTCCTTCTTTTCCATCTAAACCTCCGAACAGGGGCACTTCTTCTGGGAGGAATCCTCTACTCATGGCAGTTCCCTCATTTTAACGCGCTGAGCTGGGGCCTCCGTGAAGACTACTCCCGCGGTGGCTACTGCATGATGTCAGTGACTCACCCAGGCCTGTGCAGGCGTGTGGCACTGCGGCACTGCCTGGCCCTGGTCGGACTGTGCACAGCCGCCCCTGTGCTAGACGTCACCACGTGGACCTTCCCAGTGGTCTCCCTTCCCATCAACCTGTACATTTCCTACCTCGGCTTCCGATTCTACAAGGATGCAGACCGAAAGAGCTCCCGGAGACTGTTCTTCTGCAGCCTGTGGCACCTGCCTCTGCTCCTGCTGCTCATGCTCACCTGCAAGCGCCGGCCAGGTGGGGAGAGGGACAAGGAAGGTGCTCAGAGCTGATAGTAAGCTGGTGTCTGGGGAAAGAGCCAAGCAAAACAGAGGGAGACGCACAATTCTTTGTTGTTGGGTAAGAATATTTTGGTAATTCTGGAGTGCAAGAAGGGAAATCACTGGTTTTAGTCCAAGATTGTGCTTGTACTAAACAATCTGGTGCTCAGTGTTTACTTAAATATACTTGTATAAGTCATATATATACCCCTACATGTCCCCCTAAATAAGAAATGAGTTAGCTCAGCCAGTTAATACAAAGAAAAACTATTTACCTCCGTCCTCCATTTTCTTCTTCTCCCTCTTGTGTATGCACATACACATCTTCTGGCTACACATGCGCACACACACACACACACGCACTCCCCACCAGCTCTGTGTCTCAGGGTCATCCAGGGCCACCTCACTGCAGTCATGGCACCCCTTTCCCTGCCTAGGAACTGGGGCCCCGTTCCTGTTCTCTCCACCTCACCCATGTTCTCAACTGTGTATTGCCACAGAAAATAACGGAACACATAAGATGGGCCACTGCACAACTTTGGAGTGGTGAATTCCAAATGGTTGCTCAGGGAATCAAAGACTTGACTGCCAGCCCCTGTCCCTCACCACCACTCCCATTGCAAATCAGAATTCCAGAAACTCCAAGCAGTCAAAGGCATCTTTATAGTTCACTTTGAAATACAAGCACCGTCTGAAGCATTTCTTTCTGGAAGGGCGGCACTCACCTTAATTCCAGAAATCCCTCCAGTGTGGCTCCCAGACTGTACATCTTCAGTCCCTACTGAACCTCGTCTGCTCCTCTTTGCTGCCTCGCTTTTTCAAGGCCCTTTGAGCGGGGAAGCTGAAAAAAGAAGGGAGCTGGGCTAGCAGCCCACATAGCTTGCATTCTTGTCTTTCGTAGAAACCACATTTCCATCCTGGTGCCTCCTAAGCTCAGAAATTAGCCTCCACATGTGCAGTGGCTTTGAGAACCAGAGGCCCATTTGGGTTTCTAGTGTGATGGGCCCACTTCTAGAGATTTGTGAGTTTTCCTGTAGTCAGTGGTGGCCTCATGCATCAGACATTGTCACCTGTAAGGTCTTTGTCCTTTGTAAGTGCCCCAAAGTCCACCTAGAGTCCCAGTTGCTCAAAACATTAGATCCTGGCAGTATGTTTTAATTACACAGTCTTCTGGAGCACTACTGCCCTTTAGGGATTTGTTTAAGAGGTCTAAGCAGTCATTTCAATATGACTGTTCTCTCAAAAATGTCTAGGGTTAGAAATGTAACTCAATGGTAGAGCATTTACTTAGCATGCATGAGGCCCAGGGCTCCATCCCACCACCACAAAAAAAATAAATAAAGCAGTTGCAGATAGCACCTCACCCTTGTTTCTGCTTCTCTGGACTATTACCTCTTGCTGGCATCTAGGTTGTTTCCTGTGGGCATGTGGCATAGAAATGTCTGGAAAGAGCATCTGCAATTTGTTGCAGTCCTGAAGTTTGTAATATATGTTGATTATCTTCCTTCTGCAATAAAACTCTATAAGAACAGGAGTGTGTGTGATGTGAAGTTATTTTTTTAATCATCTTGTGCCAACTTCCTGGTGACTTGGTAAACTGGACTCACCCTTCACGAGCTGTTAGAGAACTACATGGCACGTCACTGTTTTTTATTGTAAACAGATATTTTATAGTTTATATATTTATGGAATACAAAGTGGTCTTATGATTTATCATTACAACTAATTACGATATTCATTATCCCAAATGCTTATTCTTTGGGGTGAGAACATTTGAAACTTCAGTGACTTTGAAATGTGCAATACATTATTGTTTATTATATTTACCACACAGTACAACATATCTCAAAGAAGTAAATGTGTATTCCTCCTGTCTAATTGAACCTTTGTATACTTGGCCATTGTCCCCCTGTTCCCTCACCTTCACTCCTCTGAGTTTGGATGGAACCAGTCCAAGTCCTCTAACACCCACTTTACCTTCCCCTTTCCTCCCTTCCCTTCTACTCCCTGGCATACTCCAACTGACAGGATGACCCTGTGAATGAGGCCCCCTAGTATTCTGACTGCAGCAGGAGCCCGAGAGAAAGATTTTTGGAAAATACTTACTAGGCATACTCCAATGACATGCTGCTAGTCAAAGAAAACAAACTTCTCATTTGACTTGTGTGAAGAACTGTGTTGAGATGTCGGCTTGATTCTTTCTCTAGAAGTAGAGGGAGCCAATGCTTAGCCAGAAATTTAGGTTCTGTCACTCAGTGGCTACACCTGTCAGGTTCCTCACAGAGTGTTTGAGAGGCAGAGCACCTAATGCATGTGTCTTTAGTTACTTTCTCCTTGCTGAGACTCATTACCCAACACCCACAACTCTTAAGGAGGAAAGGTTTATTTTGGCTCAGTGTGTTGCAGTTTCAGTGCATAGTCAGCTGGCTGCAAGGCAGGGTAGCATAGCAGAGGACAGAAAGCTCTTGGTGTAGCCACAGGAAACAGAAAGAGGGATCAAGGGAGGAGGAAGGAAGAGAAACCTTCCAGGCCACACTCACATCTCCAACCAGGCTTCACCTCCCATTTAGCTATAAACTCATCAGTAGACTAATCCACTGATGAGTATCACATCCCCATGATCCAGTCACCTCCCAAAAACCCCACCTGTGAACTGTTGAAGCTTCAGAGGGACATCTAGCAT